>PVIC010034199.1:0-19725 GCA_004025085.1 Thryonomys swinderianus
CCTTGCGCTTGCAAGGCAGGCGCCGGAACCACTGAGCTAACCCTCCGGCCCTGAAATCTCACCTTTTTTTAAAGTTCAAGATTTTGATAGGAAAAGACAAGGAGGCAAATTTAACAAATTAAATAGATTTCATGAGCTATCATTTGGTAGAGAATCTATCACTTTATTTGCCAATTGCAAGGGGGTGTTAATTTTTCTTTTCTGGGTAAATTACAACATCCAGTGTCCCTCCATGGTTCCTCACAAAAATTTCTCTATTGTGATTTGCAGTTCTAGGAATTCCTGCACTCTGGGAGGCTGAAGCAGGAGAATCACAGGTTTGAGCTCAGCCCACCCAATTTAGCAGTTTCATGAGGCACTGTCTCAAAGTCAAATAATTTTTTTTCTAACAAAAAGCTGGAGATGTGTCTCAATGCAAAGCCCCTATGTGCAGTCTCCAATATAAAAGAACAGTTGCTTGTGGTAGCTTAGGTCAGGAGAAAGCCAGGCATGGCCACTATCAGTGCAGCTGTGAGGAGGGCAGGAGCGCGCCTGGGGTGGGGCCTCTGCTACTCTCTGTCATCCTTACTGCCAAGGCAGGAAGGCTAGAGGCAGCAGGACAGTCCTGCTGTAGAGTTTTCTGGGCTCACTAGGACTTAGCCTAGGAGCTTGTCCAGTAGAAATTCCCTTCCCAGGGCTTCAGTGGGAAGCTGGGGAGAGCAGCAAGGGTAGTGGACAAAAACTGGTCTGTGACGACATCCTGTGGAAGAATGAGAAGGATTTATCAATGATACAATTAGCAGACAGTCTTGCCAGCTGCAAATGACAGTGAGCCAAGGTGTTGGGCAGATAGATACCTGGGAATGGCTGTAGGGCTGGCAGTGAGGCTTAGGGTGCACACCTTTGGCTGATGCTTTTACTCGGTCCATGAGACTTTGGTGTGAGTGCTCCCTAGGGCTGGGTGGTGACTTAATCCAAATCCACCTAAAAACAAGTTGCTTTATGATGGGGAGGGGGTTGCAAGTACTATGTTTCCTTTGATAATAGTGATGTGCTAGTGCTCAATAAAACAAATTGTGAGCTCCAAGTAGAGTCAAAGGTCCAGTTAGAGTGCTGCACATCCGTGATTCCAGAAGCTCTGCAGGGAAGAGAATAAGAAGACAGAATGAACTGCTCACTCTGTCCTGATGGGTTAAAAACTCACCTGTTTTCTTTTGATTTCCTTAACTGATGCTTGATCACTGAAATGATAAATCTGCTCTGTTTCCTTTTGGTTTGACGTGGTTGTAAATGTTTGGAGGAGAGTCTTGGGATGTATGTATACTGTAGACAGTTGTTTGTACTGGACAGCTGAGACATAGAGAGAAAGAAAGATTAAAAAATGAGACAGGTAATCAGAAGCAGGGCAAGATAATAAACATTGAAAAGCAGTAGCATAAAGAACGAAGACAGAATTGAAATTATTGTAAAGAGAATTTTCGATGAATTAGTTCTGAAATGCAACATACTACTATTGCAGGTATCTTTCAAAAATATTTTGAAGTTCTTGCAACTTACATAGAATATATAACAAATGCACATTTTTAATATGACTGTGCATCGTTTTCAGTTGAAAGTGGTTTATGAAGGTTTAATAAGATATTCTCTTTGAGTGGGTGGGGGAAAGAACGTGATAAAGATGACAATTTACCTGAGTCTGAGGAAGACCCCCGGGAGAGGTACTTGACTGCTGTGTAGGATTAATCACCCTCTGAAATCTCAAATTCATTTACATGTTTCTGAGAGAGGCTGAACCACATTCTGTCCTCAGTGGCTTTATTTGTTCTGATTGCTGACACCAGACTTTATAAGGCCAGGGCGATAATTCTTCAAGCCCATTTGAATCGGATAGACTATCCTTTGAAATATTCTCATACCTATTTTTCTCAGAATGTGCACAATGAGGAAAATTCATTTCCTTCCTGTTGAGCAAAGTTAATGATAATTTTTCATTATATTAAAATGTTACCCATTGTTATGACTTCAGCCCAGTGTTCCTGCCGAAATCACCATTGTTGCACAGGGTAGCTGTCCCAAGGCCAAGGCACCTGTGTGTTATTTCTGAGTTTCCCCTTTAAAAAAAAAAATGGTTGTTGTAATTTTTTTAAAAGGCAAATCACTTCTTTTGGGGGGATTAATAAGTAATTATAAATTTTTTACACATCTTTTTTTATCATGAAAGCCCAAATTTCACAGTCTTGTCTTCAGAATTATAAACGCCACAGTTGAGTCTGTGAACCAGAAATAAGAGCCTTCTTTTAAGGTTCAATAAGTGTATAATTATTTAAGTATTGGGATGATATTTTTCCTTCAGAAGGGATGAAATCTCGAAGTATAAGCCACTACCCTGTAATTCTTCAAGTCTTTACTTTTACACGTCCATCCTTTCCATGGGGCTGCTCTTGTGCCCCAAGAGAACATGGAATGATCAAGAGGACTGAAAAGGCCAGAGTGGCCTCAGAAGATGGAGGGTCAGCAGAGCTCACACTCTGCCTGGGAAGGAGGCTGTGGCAGGAGCAGAGGGAGGAAGGAGGGTGAAAAGGTGGAATATCCACGTGGAATGAGATGCACGCAGGGAAAAGGGAGAGTAGCCTGGAACTCATTTAAGCAGTGTAGCTGACGCAAAGCCAGCATCGGCTCATTTCCCTCCTGGACTGTGAGCAAAACACCGCAGACTGGAGGCTCAAATGGCACCATTTAGTACCCGCGGTTCGGAGGACCAGTTGGTTTCCTCTGAGGCTTTGTACGTAGCCGCCTTGTTGCTCTCTCTTGACCTGGAGCTGGTGTGTGCTGTGTCTCTGCCTATCATAAGGACCCCAGTCACTGGACTAGGACCCAGCCTAACAGCCTCTAGTTAACTTTATCACCTCTTTGAAAATCCTATATCCAAAAGTCACAGAAGTAGCATCCACCCATATGATCTCATTTTTGCCTTAATTGGTTCTTTAAGGAGGCTGTCTCCAAATATAATCACACTCTAAAGTACTAGGGCTTGGGACTTCAGCATACAAATCTGGAAAGACATAAGGCAGGCCCTATCACTTTCCAAATGCCAGGGATTTGGCTAAGTGACACCTGCCTGCCTCATAAGCACGAGGTCCTGAGTTCAATTCTCAGTACTGAAAAAAAAAAAAAAGATTTTTTAAAAAAAGAAGCATGGGGGGCCGGAGGGTTAGCTTAGTTGTTCTGGCGCCTGCCTCGCAAGCACAAGGTCCTGAGTTCGATCCCCAGTAACCACATATAATGCTGGGCGTGGAGACTCACTCCCACCAGCAATCAAAGCCGCATATCACAATGCTGGGTGTGGTGGCTCACGTCTGTAATCCCCCCACTCGGGAGGCAGAGACAAGAGGATTGCTGAGTTCGCAGCGGCTTGCCTGGGCTCCATAGTGAGCTCAGAGCCAGCCTGAACTACAAAGCGAGACCCTGTCTCAAAAAAAAAAGAAGCATGGGTGATACATCTCTGATTGACAAGTATTCAATATTGAATATTGACAAGTATTCTATCTCCTGCACATTCACTAGGAGGAAGAGTAAAGGGAGGTAAGACTTGGCTTCCTCAGGATATTTAAGATATTGAAAACTGTAAGGGTCAACTTTATTTTGGTTGAAATATCTTTTAAATTTTGTAATGGACACAAAAAAAGTGGAGAAAACAATACAATAAGCTGGAATTATCACAATTCTGAGCCTCTTGCTTAATCTATCCACTCCTTTTTTTTTTTTCTTTTGCTGAAATGTTTCAAAATACATTCTGGGTATTGTGTCATTTTACCCCGTGTCTCTTGGATATAAGTACTTACTTATGCATGTCTTAAAAATATAAACACTTTCTTGCATAATCATCATGTCACTCTTATGCCTAACAAAACTAATAATAATTTCTTGTTCTCACTTTAATCTCAATTCAGATTTTCATCACTTCAAAAAAATTATAGTTGGTTATGTAAAACAGAATCTAATAATGTCATTATGACATTTAGTTGTTAGTAAACCAGTTTCTTAAATAAAACATTGTTTCTTTGCAAAGAGACTGTATCATTTAAGATATTCTTTAAAGTGTTTTCTTCCCCTGCCCATTCACTCACTGCTTCTCTCCTCCTCTCTTTCCTTTTCCTTTTCTCCTCCTTCTTTTCCTTCTCCTTTCCCTCTTCTATATCCTCCTCTTCCTTTTTCTTCAGAATGTTCCTAAATACCACAAATAAACCCCTCCTTTCAGAGAATAGGCCTAGATGGGTGCTTATTTCATAATGCCTTGGTAGGTGCTGCATATTTACCTGGTTAAGGGTCAGCCTCACTGAACTAAAAATTACAGTTGCTTTTTGTTTAAATAATGTTTTGGTAACTGATAGTAGTCTCTATACTGGATTCTATAATAATTTCCTATATTTTAGGTAACATTCCTCGTACAGTGCACAGAAATGGCACGCAGCTTTCGATATTCCAGTTACTCTGAGGTACTCACATATAACCTGAGTTTCAGCTGCCCTCCCCACTTTTGGGATAAACTTGATTCAAAAATGAACCCCACCACATACTCAAGCCCATCCAAGGTTTCTACTGTGATCCTGTGGCTGTGCAGGGCTCCTTGTGCTTACTGTTACCCCCCCCCCCCCGCCGTTCTCCTCTCCCTCTTTGACAAAATCTTCTCTTTATCTCATGCACAGCAATTTAATAACATTGTTAGCTTGAAAATATTTTTGAATCTCACCTTTCACTTTACCTGGCTTGTTAATGTATTTCTTCACCCAAACATATTCAGGGATGTCATTCAGAGGATTTCTGGTGAGTATACTCTTCTCTAGGTTATTATACACAGATCACAGCCCTATTTTTGATCCTGCCCCTGTGTTTATCCTACATATCCCTAACTGTGTGCTAGGGCATCTCCCTGAAATCCTTCCTATAATAGAGCAGGACACCAGGAATGTTGATTGGCTGGTGCATCTACAGCTGCTTAGAACACATAGGAGGGTTGTACAAAGTAATGCCACTCACTCTAATAGGCCTTTTAATTTTGTTAAAATACAACACATCTTGGGCACAAAAGTTAGCAGTTTGCCCTATAAAATTTCATCAGCCCCAAAGCAAACCTATAGTTGAAATCAGAGTCTTTCTGACATCCAGGTTTTCTCAACTCACAGTCAGTATTCCTATAGCCACGGAATTCTCACTTGCCATGGAGGAAAAAGTTTTCTGAATATTTGTGTCTCAGCCAGTTCAGTGGATCACAAAGGATAAATGAGCACACTTGCTTTGAACTTGGCTTCAGAAGTGTGCCCATCAATCCAAGCAATCCCAACTGCCAGACCCTGCAGAATCCATCAATTTAGGACCCAATTCCAGCCCATATCTTGAATCTGCTTATAATTCTTTTCTTTCCTACATGAGCAAAGAAGTGTAGGGTCTTCCATGTTTTCATTCTTCTGTGTCCCTTCTGTCACTCTCCTCCTGAACTTGCGTGGTGCCTCCCAAAGACTAGAACACCATATGGTTCCCCATTATACGATGAAACCTCACCGAACAAGTGATGATATTGACTCTGAGTGAGTGCACTTGAACTATGCAATATTTGCAACTCATCCAAGCTGCCTAGAGTATAAAAATTCACCTTGTGGAACGGATATGTGCACATAACTAATACTGCAAGATGTCAGCGTTGTCTCAGAAGCCACAAAGTCATCAGCCTGTGATACTCAGTCCTTGAAATAAAAGAATTGCATCATCTTAATTTTTCCCTCCCTGAGCTATTGAATCAGCCATTTTTGGTTAGTTTTCAGAACTTCTTGTCAAGAGAATATGTCTGCTCTCTGACCAAGCATTCCCCTGGGTCTATTTGCAAAAGGATATTCTAATGGGTACAATATTTGAATACCAGCACATTTCTATTATACTTGCCTCATTATCTTACATGAATCTATCTGTTCTTTGTTTAGAAATGTGCTTATTGTGAAGCTTGGTAAATCTTAGGTGAAAATAGTAGACTCATGAGCTATTCTCCTGTTCCTGTCTCTCTCTCCTAAAGCCACAAATTCCGAAAGATCAGTCACCGAAACATGTTTTGGTGTCAACTTTGAAATTCTGTCTTTTAAGAACATTTCATAATAAAACCTTGGAAATAGCAAGCAAAGGTTTCACTCCTGACATACCCCAGAAGGTCACATGCTCTAATTCAGCTTAAAGGGACACTAATCATATTCAGCGTGTGAAGAGAGAGGCTTACAGTTGGAGATGACACCATCATTTGCATAGGATGTAAAAATGAAGGACCATTAATTTTATAGCATTAATTGAAGAGCAGAAGTGTTAGACCTCTATAATTATCTTCAGTGAATACATTTCAAAGACATCTCCACAAATGAGGCTCAGGCATGTGGATGTGTGAAAGTACAGACACAAAGAGCGAAGCAAAGTCTCCACTTTGTCCTTCTTCAAAATGAACAGATTACAGTATCATTCAGTTAAAAAGCTTAACTGAAATCAGAATTGTTTCTTCTACGTGGAAACAAGATGTGGATTCTCGGTTCCCAGGGGAATATTCTGTCCAAAAGCAGGGATTCCCATCCTGTGTGCTACATTTCAGAACCACTGAGCTAGAGAAGAGAGGAGGTGGCGGCTCTGGGAGGTGGGCCATGTCTCCACATGTCCTCTAGCACCCCATGTTCCATATACTGCACTCCACCAGGACCCAACACCCTCCTCTTAAATTGTACTTCCTACATTGTCCAGTTAACTGTGTGTTATTCCCAGTGGCCAGACTCAGCTGACAACCTTGGGTCCAGGTAAGTAACTATTCTGCAGTGTATGTAGGCTGCCTTCATGGTTTGCAGCCTAAGGTCAGCATGGAGAGTAATATTTCTGAAGATTTAAACTGAAGATCCTAAGAATTATTTGGGTGACATTAATTTTGTAGCCAAAAGTTAGAAGTAGAATAAAAGATACAGATTTGTGGGGATTGCAAGGGAGTGTCAAGGAAAAGACAGCAAGGACAGGCCAGCTCTGTGATCATAGGTGACACAATGGCAGGGCCAGGAGAAGTAGCTGTAGTTTTGATGGTCAATCTTCATTCCTCCTTGGTGAGGGACAGATGGAACAGAGCATTGGGGATGGAAGATCTGGACAAAGAGTAGGTCCAGCCCAAGGTTTAAGAGCTACTTGGGAGTTTTGTTAATTATCTTGACATGAAAGACTCATCACTTTAAAAAATATGAGCTACCTCTGAACCTTGGAGTCCTAGAATCTCCCTGAGGTATAATTTAGTGTTTCTGAGGGGAAGGTTGGGAGCCAGCAGTGTAAATCAAGAAGACATTAGTTAATGAGGTACCACAATGCATACACTCAGCTTAAATGCTCCTGTCTCTGGGGGTTGCAGGAGTGATAACCCTGGTGGGAATTTTAGGTACCAATGCACACAGGTACAGGAGAAATTTGAGGGCGTGCAGGGAAGTTAAGGTATATTACACCAGAGAGCATTGTCTAACCATGTAAGCAGCTTCCCAGGGTATAAGGGATTACTCTGGGTGCTTTCATCAAGGCTCCCTCTCAATTCTAATATACTCCCCATCTCAATTTGTTCTTCATTTCATGCTTCATTTGTTTAGTTGGGTACTACACACTTCTGTTTCTATGGCTTTCTTGGGGTAGATTTTTTAGACAATAAACTTCATATACTTCAAGTGTACAATTTAATGTGTTTGGATACACACACTTCTCTGTACACATACTTGTGAAATCAAGAAACCAAACATCTCTTTTATCTCCCAAATTTTGTCAAATCTCTTCGCAATTCCTCCCTTCTGGCACCCTATCCTTATCCACTGATCTTATTTTGTCACTGCAGTTTACTGTGCCATTTCTGGAATTTTATGTACATATGAAAACATGCAGGATGTTACCTTTTCTTATGTGGCTTCTGTTATTCAGCTATACTGTGCGCTTTTGTCCTCTGCTATTGATATTTCCTTCCCATATGACAAACAGCCTTCTGTTATAAGATGATCCATGTAGAAGTTAAGTGTGAAGTATAATCGGAATAAGAAATACTCAGCAGATCGGTTTAGGACAGTTCTGAGTCTGGATGATGACTACTGAAAAAGGAAGGCCCATCCTGGGTGTGGGTGTTACCACCCAATAGACTTGTACCCTGGATAGAATAAAAAGGGAAAGAAAAAAAGAAGTCTCACTTCTGCTTCTTTGGAGGACTTCTAGTCTCGACCATGGCCTCTGGGTGCCTAGCTCTGGCCTTTTAGCACAGACTCTTTAGCCTTCCAGTGCAGACCCTTCAGCTTCCAGAAATGGACTTGCACAGGAGTCTGCAGCAAGCTCCAGACCTTCAAACTTTGGCTGTATCCTCTGTGTGTCCAGGGTACAGGTGGACCTTTTGCCCTCTTCCACACCTGACTCTGTAGCTGGCCACTGGAAGCCTACACTGTAGCCCCTTAATATATTATGCGTGTATATTACAACACAGTAAATCTGTCCCTGTAGTCAACCCCCTAGTACAATCCATGATGTGACAAGATAAATGTTCTATGCACAAAGCAAATATCCAATTTTGTATGTAATCTTGTTTTGAGATATTTAGAAGCACACCTTTACTGGTAAAGCAAAAACAAGAACAAAAGAGTGTGATTTGATTTGGGGGAGGATGCACTGATTTTTAGAGTTTGTTTTTGTTCTGGGATGAAAATTCCAAGGACTGTGGAAGCTTTGTCCAAAATGGTTAATATACCTAGGTATGAGACATCTGAAACCATTTTATTACTATAATAAATTAGCATGGGATTTTGTGTGGTTTGGGGTGTGTGTGTGTGTGTGTGTGTGATGTAATCTGAGTTGTAATAATATCTTGCCTCATACTTGTTTTTCTAGCACGTGGTGGAGGAACTGTCTCTATGACTCCAACTCAAAAGCTGCATGACTCACCCCAAAGCCACCACAATATCCACAACTGATGTGAAAGTCTGCTCAGATGTTTCAAGTAAATCTCCTTCTGTTGCAAATGCAGGGCATAAGGAAAAGTAAGTCAAAAACAAAAAGAAGCAAAGAAGTTTAATGGCCTAAACAGTTGAGATTCTTGCAGGAACTTAAACATATCAATGTCCAGACTTTATCTTTCAGTGGTTACATTCTCTGTGTTGATTTTATTCCCACGCAGCTTCTCTCCATGGTAATCCCCCACAAGCTTCAGATACAGGGATGATTAAAAGCTATAGTTTGTACTGAAACTTTGTATTAAAAGAATTGTGGTTAAAAAAAAAAAAACGCATTGCTGGACTGGAGATTTAGCTCAGTGGTTCCAGCACCTGCCTCACAAGCACAAGGTCCTGAGTTCAATCCCAGGTAACCACATACAATGCTGGACCTGGTGACTCACGCCCACCAGCAATCAATACCACATACCACAGTGCCAGGCGTGGTGGCTCACGCCTGTAATCCCAGCACTCGGGAGGCAGAGACAGGAGGATTGCTGAGTTCGAGGCTTGCCTAGGCTACATAGTGAGCTCAGGGCCAGCCTGAACTACAAAGCGAGGCCCTGTCTCAAAAAAACAAAAAAACACACACATTGCCATGAATCTCTTCAAAATACTCCTCCTCACTTCAAACAAACATCACACCATCCTTGCCACTTTCCGAGGGAGTCCTGCAAGTCCTCTTTCATGAGTCTTTAGCTGCACTCTTGTAGCTGCCTCTATATCATGAATTGCTTCAAAATGTTTACCTTTCATAGTTCTGCTGACTTTGAGGGAGAACCAGAAGTTGTGTGGTGCCAGATTCAGTGAGTGAGGACACACTGTAGTATTTGTACAAGCCCCCTTTCCATTGGATAGCACTTGGCAGCAGCATTCACCACATTTTTTTAAAATCACATTTGTAGGGGGCCGGAGGGTTAGCTCAGTGGTTCCAGCGCCTGCCTCACAAACGCAAAGTCCTGAGTTCGATCCCCGGTAACCACATATAATGCTGGGTGTGGAGACACGCCCATCAACAATCAACACCGCATACCACAATGCCGGATGTGGTGGCTCACGCCTGTACTCGGGAGGCAGAGACAGGAGGATTGCTGAGTTCGCGGCGGCTTGCCTGGGCACCATAGTGAGCTCAGGGCCAGCCTGAACTACAAAAGCGAGACCTTGTCTCAAAAGCAAAAAAAAAAAAAAAAAAACAAAAAAAATCACATTCGTAAAGATACAAGAGGACTTCCAGAATTCTTTAGAGAATGACAAAAATGATGGAGTAAATATGTTTAAAGAAAGGGAGAGTATTTTGAGGGGCATCAGTGGGAATGTGTCTTTTACTGTAATAATTATTTTCTAGTTTAAACGTATTTTTTACTCACTCTTTTTATATTACACACTTCAAGTCTAGGAGTTTCTCAACACAAAACTCCAATCAAAAATGAGTTTTAGTTCACTGACTTTGGCTACATAAGCACCACAAAGCAGGAGGATGGAATACTCTTGGTCAGTGTTTCTGTGCCCTTGGCTGAGGGGACAAAAGGACAGATTGTTCCATCACCCACGTGGAGTGATGTGAAATTATAATACTATTACCAAAATAAAGGGAAATAAACGCTCAGTGCATAACAAAAGCTGCTCACTCAGTTGTTCTCTTGCCTCACTGTATAAAATTCCCATGGAGATCCTTAAGCACACCTTTGTCTCTATGACTTTTTCATCATTTTCTCAACATTAAAAAATGTATAAGTGTGATTATCCTATACTTTCAAGATTGGAAAAGTGATCTGTTACATAAAGATGTCAAAGATCCAAATAGAATGCACTGACAACACAGTGGGAATTAGATATCAGTGTGCAGGGCACTAGATATCCTTTGGACTCACTTGTTTCACATGTGCGAATAACTATCCCTTCCAGATAGAGAAGTGGGATTCAGTCAGAAAACCTCTGGACTTCATGTCTTTCTCTGATTCTCCCCCTGGTTTTACAGCCACAGGCAGGTTCATGGAACCAAGTACTAAAATATTCAAATAGTCTCATTCTAGCTTTAAAAAATGGGAGATATCCACACAGAGAATAAACATCATTTGTGTTTTAACATCTTTTTATATTGGGGCATTTCCCCACATTGTGAACTCCTATACCCTTTTGCATGCGAGGGCGTAGTTATAGGATCAAGACCTACAACCAAACACACTTTTGTGATATTTACAAGAGTATGATGTGAAGAAAGAATTTTTTTTTTTTTGAGACAGGGTCTCGCTTTGTAGTTCAGGCTGGCCCAGAGTTCACTATGTAGCCCAGGCAAGCCTGGAACTCAGCAATCCTCCTGTCTCTGCCTTTCGAGTGCTGGGATTACAGGTGTGAGCCACCACGCCCTGCACTGTGGTATGTGGTATTGATTGCTGGTGGGCATGAGTCACCAGGCCCAGCATTGTATGTGGCTACTGGGATCAAACCAGGACCTTGTGCTTGCGAGGCAGGTGCTGGAACCACTGAGCTAAATCTCCGGCTCTGAAGAAAAAAAAATATTAAGTAGACTGATGGGAGAATGGCGGAGAGATGGCCATCTTTCAGCAAAAAGGTGATAAAGGTCCTAGTAAATGTGTCTTGTAACAAGTATCAGCCAAGTGAGTTGCAACACTGTGCTCTCAGCCTGGACAGAGATGTGGCATCATTGGGACATTGTTCATGGTTTGATAGCCTTTGTACCTAATTTTCTGGGTCTCTCTGAATGGCTAACCATAATCAGTGTTATACATCTGTACATATTGGGTAAAGTTGTTTGCAGCTAAGAACCCCATGACCAATAAGACATGTTTCTAAGACTAAAGAAATGGGCAGCTAGTTGTGGGTAAGAAGGCAGCTGTAACCCAAGCTAGTGTGAAAGACTGAGCAATAGCATTTTAAGCATTCTTCTATGGTTACTTGGGATTAGCATCCTAAAAAAGAGAGGCTTAGGAGATAAATTAGAAGAAAGAATTTAAATATTAATGACATGAAGATTTTCTGGTTACTTCTAACTGCACTGGACAGCATGAATTCTCTACTTTGAGCATGATTAGAGAAAGAGGGGCCTAAGGTAGCATATCCCTTTCAGATACAGGGGAAAAGACTAAGCTTGATCCTGGTGGAGTTGCCAGATTACAACGTTAGTCAAAATCATACCCTTATCAGGTCTTTTATGTCAGAGTTAGGGCCTAAGTAATGGGTAAGAAAGGGACCTTGACAATTTAAATTGAGGACATATACAAAATATTCAGTGTTTCAGAGAATCCCAAATTCCCCTTGGTCCTAACATCTATTCTCTCACCAAGAAATGACTGGACCGGCAGAAAGGTTGAAATATTTATCAAAGTTTCAATTTTGGTGTCCTCTGGGCCATAACAACTTGTGAGACTGGAGTATCCAGTGTATGATGTGATACATCCTCTGAACCATGATACATTAATGGTACTTTTTGCATTTCTATAATCAAATTTCATAGGATGCAGAATGAAAGGGCAGAAGCAAGAAGGATACTTCTCAACATTATATTTAATGACTACAAAAGTTTTGCCTGCAAGTTATTGCAATTTTGGACTCTGCCAACCTAAAAGGCTTAGTAGCCAACAGAAGAATGTTTCTACCAGGAACACAGAATGTTCTCATTGAATTGGAAAATAAGAGTTGTTCTAGTAAGAAGAGGCCATTTTGGACTCTTTATACTACTGGAAAGTCAGGTGGTAAAAGGTTTTCAATATTGACCAGGGCAATTGGTTCTGATTAACAAGTCATGATGAAGAAGGTTATAGTATTTTTTTTTGTACTAGAGATCAAACTCATGATCTTCTGCATGCAAGGCAGGCGCTGAAACCACTGAGCCAAATCCCCAACCAGGTTATAGTACTTTGTATAAGGAGTATTTCTGGAAGTCTGGAGATTCTTCTGGATACCTCCACAAGTATTTCATGTCTGGTAGTAGAACTCAGTGGAAGACTAAAGCAACAACACACCAGAACCAAAGTGGGACATCCTCCATAAATGAGGATTTTAATGGTCAACTTATCAGACAAAGAGCCCTATCCTGCTAATATCCTGGTTTTGAAAGCAAGAAGAGCCTGACATTTTTGTGGAGGAAGGATGTCTAAAGCCTCCATAACCATGTAGCATGGAAATGACAACATAGACACTCAGTTTTATTCCTTGCTGTATCTATGTGCACCAGCTATTCTTTTTCCCCTTCTGTTTCCTTCATTTTATGGTGTATGTGTAGATACCAAGTGGTGCCAGAGTCATATGAGCTCAACATAGCATTGTGACTGAGCTGTGGAGCCGAGCATCCCCTGAGGACCTGTGCTTGGAGCTTAGTGTGGAAACTGAGGAGCTCTCCCTCGTCCTCCATTAGAGGAGACAGTGAGCATTTTTCCAGAGTATGCAAAGAACAGTTGTACAGTGTTAACCAGGGGCATTTTGTCCTTGAATTAGTTGTTTGGAATTGCAGTACTGACAGTTTATAGGATGGTTAGATAACTAAAAAGCAGGTGTTGCATGCATGCTTTACGTTGCAAAACACTATTTACTTTTGTGCAGCTTTTTGATATTTGAGAGATCTTCTGCATTCCAAAGGGAGAGGTTAGACATCTCTAGCCTCTCAAACAGCTAGAGATGAACTGCATGACCAGATGAACCATGTGGGATTTCATTTTGAAAGAATATCACAAAGAAGGTGATGCAGCAAGACTGGAGAGTCCTGCCCCATGGAGCAGTCTGGCGGTGATCACTAGGCACTGTTTCTCTCTGCAAATCCTCCTAGCTTGATTCTGTGGGCCTCCTAGGAATTCCTAGAGCCACCACAAATTCTTTACTGTATTCTGTTTCCTGCTGCAGCTAGGCAAAGTGGGTTTGTTGTTTGCAATTAAGGACTCTCACTGATATCCAAAGTAGCTTTTCCTGCCTGTAGTAGCCAGGGATAAAGAACACAAAGAAGGGAGTTTGCTTTTTTTCTGCAGATGTTTCCACATCCCAGTTGTCTCTGGCTCAAAACTCTGAATACACATCAGGTAAAAGGAAGTGGTTCAACTTAAACAATTCTTTACACAAAGGGACATTAGCACAGCTGTGGTTTGCCTAGAAAACTTAAGAGTAGTCCATAAAGGGAAAGCCCATCTGTTTGGGGACACTAAATCTGCTTGTAGCCCACAGGATATCTCACACCCAAAGCAGGGACTCTAATCGTGAAGCTTAATTCTATAGACAAATTGTATTTGCCCCTTATGGCAGCCTAGAGGGATGCGGCGTTGTGTGCAGGGGACTGTTCATTGGATTACCCCGTGGCTGTTATATGTTAACAGGTTTGCAATGTGGTTTTAGTAAATCTAAGTCTCATACTGTCATTGAAAATTCTCAACCAGCTTATCCCAAAAGAACACAGAAGATGTTTTCATTTCAAAATTCAAAGGAAGTCCTTCAAAGGGAACCTCAAGTTTACTAGCCATAGTTCTCTGCATACTTAATTATGTCATCACCTATCAGGCACTCATAACAATTCTTATTTTTAAAAAAAAAAACTTATGTTTAAAAAATAAAAACAAGATAGATGCTAATAGAGTCAGCAGGTCCCTCAAAACTCAGGACATCCTGGGTCACTGAACTAAAATAATGAGAATTTTCAAAAGGATAACCTGATCCCTGACTATTCACAAGTATAAAACTATCTTCCCTTTATATCCCATTTTAGTTACAAGTGCCCAACATCCCCCGACTTTGCAGATACCATATGTTGTTGATGTAGGTTTATTTAGGCTCCGTGTTATCTGGGGAACTGAAAATTGACTGGGGAGGTAGGCAAATGCTCATCTCCTGCTGGCTTCTTCGCTTGCTTATGCTGCACTTTAAATAAATCATTCAACCTCTGAGCCTCTGTTTTCCCATTTAGAGAATGGGGTCGGTGATGTCTGTTTAGCAGGCTCTGAGGAAGCTAGGGAATGGAGAGGTTCTGCTGTTTCCTGGAAGGCAGGGAGCCACTGGACGCAGATGCGATAGTGGTGCTTGTGGAAAGGTGGGGAGAGCCTGCAAAAGACATGGGCTTTTGCACAAGTCATCGTGCAGAAAGCACCAGAGCGTCTCCCTTTTCACATTTACCTCCAGAGAATTTCCTGTTATTTCACTGGTATTAATTGATGGTGGACAGAAGTTTCAAATGGAGGAAGTGCTTTCTACTGTAGACATTACTTATTTTGTTTTTAATTTTTTCCATTTGTTTCCCCAGGGAGAGGAGGGGACGGGGAGAACCTGGAGCTGTCAGGTTAATTGTGTGGTTTACCAGGTGCATGCAGAAAGTGGTCAGGCTGAGCCTACCTGCTTGCTTTCTCTACAGACCTTTCCTTGCACGAGACAGAGACCTCATTACCTCTCATCCTGACAAGTTTGCCTAGGGGGCCTGACACCATCTATATTAGTTAAGGTGAAGGCTAAATCTCTGTAACAGAAAGACTCGACTGTATAATGCTACCCTGAGAATGATCTTTACCTCTCAAGTAACATGAGGAACAGACCAAGATAACAGCCGGCTCTTCTTCCCTTCAGTCTTGGTGTCCTGAATTGCCATGTGCAATTCTACTCAGTTCATGCACTGAGGTACTACTCTGATCACTATGGAATCTTTAGTTCACTGGTCTGTTTGGTAGAACCCCCCACATTAAGAGTACTGAGTGCATAGTATGGTCTTGCAAAAGCCTAACGCTGCTATAAGTAATGTTTGGTCATTTGGGAGTCAGTTTTCCAGTAAGAGGATGCTGCCAAAATTCTAAGCAACAATATGCCTGTGCCAAAAGGAATAATCAGCCACTTCTCCTTATGAAAGCAGAAACCATTCCTAGTCGTGCAAGTGATGTGCGGCTCCCCGAGTGGGGTGGGACTTCGGGCAGCTGTCCTCGGACCCACCTCGCAAACCACTGCTTCTCCTCATCTCTTCACCAAGCTCCCCAGAGCCCTGAGATCAGTAAGCACGAACTGCCAAGAGGAGCTGTGAGCCCGGGTGGGAGTGAAGGCTGAGCACTAAGTGGCACTAAGGCTCTCGGTGGGGCGTGGGGAGAGCGGGCGGCACAGGCAGAGGGCACGTCCTGAAGAAGGAGTGGCAGGATCTCCTAAGGGGAGGGAGCCGCCCCTGACAGGTCAACCAGGCAAAGGCTGTGAGGAGGGGATGATTGGGGTGGGGGCAGCTGAGAGAGAAATAGTCACAAAACTCTGAAAGAAAGTGCTACTGGGTTCTGGGATGCTGGAGTCTTCTTAGGTTCTTCCTGTTTCAAAGAGTTGAACAAAACAAAAATGATGGCAAAGTTTCACATTTGTTTGAGGCAGGAAGAGTTTAAAAAGCAGGAAAAATTAAAAGTGAAAGAGAAGGGGAAAACTGGCTCTGCAGAGACAGTTTGGGCTGGGTGAAAAATAAAATTAAAATAAAAGTATACCCTGGCATCAGGGTGGGCTATTGTGAGAAAAGCTACTATATTGAGTACTTAAATGCTAACTGTCTCTTTTTGTTCATTGCACAAATCATGTTGTCTGAAGACCACATGCAAGGTCCTGAGAATTGTCCTGCACATACATCCTGGGATTTTGCAACAGGTCAGGCTTACAGCCCCAGGCACCCTTGCTATGCCCTGCCTTCCTGCTTCAGAATTATAGTAGATCCTTAACACACCCACACACACACACACACACCCCAAAAACCAGAGATCTAGAGGTCCAGAAACCCAGAATGACTGAAATGAAGGCAATAAAGCTGGTGAAAACTCTGGCTAGAAAAATATGAATGCCAAGACATCTTTTGTGAGCCTGATGTGCTGTCTAAGAAGTGTGGGCCTGATTCCGACCGGAACAGGAAACTTACCAGGTTTTGGGATACTGGAGTCTCCTTCTGAAGGTGGTTTGTAAGTTCTTTCTGTCCTAAGCAAAGACTTGGTCAAGATAAGCACAAAAGATACCAAAGTTTTATTCAAGATAAGCAGAGAAACAGGCTCTGCACAGCAAGTTTGAGATAAGTAAAAATTACAAAAAGGAAGTTCACCCCACTGTGTGAGGATGGGCCATGATGCCAGAGAGAACACAATGGCAGAAAGTCAGTGTGGACCGTCCTTTTGGTATCGCCCACTCCTCAGGCTGACATCAGGTCTAGACCATCCTACGGAGCCACCCTATGGCCTACTCAGTCTCTCACAGGAAGCCTACATGCGGGGCTCTAGGCACTGTTCTGCCCATGTCTTCTGGGATCTTGTCCCTCCTCCTTTCCCAGCCTGTTTTAGTTACATCCTACCATCCTGTCTCAAAAGCATCAAAGAACTTTTGGGATATATTATGAACTGTTTGTGTTCCAGAATCAGCACCCACAGCCAAGAGGAAGTGTGTGCTCTCAGATTCACCAGCATCATCAGTCATGTGGGGCATGAAAATTGCGAATCTTGGTCCTCAACTCCTATTTGCTGAGTCAGAATCCCAGAAACGGAATCTCACAAGCCTCCATTCACATATATAAAACATTCTCAAAATAATTCTGATAACACTAGATACTTGCCCATCAGTTATGGTAATTATTCCAGGGCCGAATCCAGATAATGGTACAACCAGTTCTAGGGACAAAAAGAGAGTCTTATCTGGTGACAGTACTCATATGGGGAGGGTGGGGAAAACTCTGGGAAATAAGAGATGTCTGACTTAGAGAAAATTTTGATCCTGAGAAATAATTGCTGTAATTCCTTCCCCACAGAAGAGCTGGCTAAAAAAAAAGAAATGGTTGTCTCTCCCTCGGGTAGGTCACAACTTAAAGAATGTGTTCAGGGCTTGTGGATTTGATGGGACAAATGATGTAAAAATAGAATACAGGGGCCAGAGATTTAGCTCAGTGTTTCTGGCATCTGTCTGGCAAGCACAAGGTTCCAAATTCGATCTCTGGTACCACATATCACAATGCTGGGTGTGGTGGCTCACTCCTGTAATCCCAGCACTCAGGAAGCAGAGGCAGGAGGATTGCTGTGAATTCAAGGCTAGCCTGGGCTACATAGTGAGTTCAGGACCAGCCTGAACTACAAAATGAGACCCTGTCTCCAAAAAAAAAAGAAAAAAATTTAAAAATAGAATTTATTCCATCCAGGAAAGTTTGCAGCTGGCAACACTGATTGGTGGGTTCCAAGAATATGCTGCACCTTATGGTACTTTTCTATTTATTTGTTTTTAATTAAATCAATTAAATATTTATCGTATGGCTTAGAAAGTTGACATTGACAGGACAGAGACATTTTGACTGGTGAATCTGCAGCCTGCCTGCACCAAAGAAAGGTCAAAATGCTCCCTGTGGCTGGCCAGGCTTGGAATCAGTAAGCAGTGTCATGAGATTTGAAAGCATTGTGTGGTAAGACTATTGACTCTTGGAAGGAAGTGTCATCAGAACAGGATTCTCTCTTGCGGTGGAAATCACCATCGCCTATATTTCTGCTAGGATGATTGGTTCTGCTTTCATGTATTTCCCCTGTGGGTGAGTTGTTGGAGCACCCACGCTGTAATTTTCCTTGGCTAGATCCACAGAGCCAGTAGAGGCAGGCCAGGAATAGAACCTAGCCTTCTTACCACAGCCTCCTACTCCAAACCTGCCCAGCTGCCTTATACCATGAGTGACCTTTTCCAAAGACACACGATGCCAAGGGACAACAGGGAGTAGAGTTCTCCCAAGTATAATGCTTATCACACTCAGAATTTGGTTTGGACAGAAGTTCTATTTGGTACTGTATCAGGTAGGACAATATTAAATACTATTAATAAACCCTGAGATTGGAATGATCTGACTCCTTGGAAGTTTTTGCTCCCTTTTATAATAGTTCAGAGCAGATATTCTTATAGACAATTGATGGGCTGGGGATAGGGTTCTGCTTTCCAAAGATGTTCGAGGATTCAGAATGATGGAGCCTTGGCTGCCTTCAACCTTTGGGTTCCAAGGTCACTAGGGGCCTTCCCCAGTCAGTAGAAAGAAATATAGAGAATGGCAGTTCTGAACTCCAGGCCCAGTGCAGGCTTGTTCCCTGGCCACACCTAACTAAAAGACAGGTTGGAAAATAAAGGAGGAACAAATTTATAATGAACAAACTGAAATTCCTAGCATTCTGTGGACCAAAATATGGAGGCTTCCAGAAATAGTTGTGACAAAAACCAGAGAAATTTGCCGGAGGTTACCTTTCATTCACTGCCTTCCTTTCTAATTCATTCATGTACCATCTATTCCACAAACATCTGTTAATATGCTCTTATTGTATATAAGATACTGTGCTAAATGCTTTGAGGGGTTTTCAGGCATACAGAACTTGGTCTCTATTTCAAGGGCTTTAGAGAATAATGGGTAAACATGAAAAGACAATAACAAACAAGGTAATAAATGCTATAATGGAGGTATATGAAGAATTATATAACCATGCAAGAAAAGAGAGAAAGAGAGAAGAGAGAAATAGAGATTCAGGAGAAGCATAGACAAAATAATTGTTAGTACTAGATTACTAAAGGCTGTGGGAACCTGCAGACTATTCTTTTTTTTTAATTGAATTCTTTATTGGTACAATATATACATCTCAAAATCACATATAACATTGGGAAATTTGTACCAGTATATGCCACAAGTTAATTCTCATTTTTACCCATATCCCTACCCACTCCCCCCTCCTCCCCCCTTTATACATGCTCTTTTATTTTCTTTCTGTATCATATTTATTCCTTCCCCTCATCACAT
>PVIC010034200.1:0-19718 GCA_004025085.1 Thryonomys swinderianus
CAAGGTGCCTGGTTTTGCTCAGTGTGTGGTTTACTGTCCACCACCCTTGTTGCCACCCCCTGGCCAGAAATGATGATCTCTGTTTTATCCATGTATAGTCTCATGTCTGCCCTCCATAGACTATGGATGATGTATACAGATTTATGTTTCATCCAACTTTTTCTTCATGTATTTGAGAACACTTGTTATTTTTTTCTCTTGTTCCTAATAGTCAGTGTAAAATGTAAGAGGAGAATCTCATGTGACAATAATTTGAAGCAACATACTTATTTGAAATGAATGTATTTTACCTTTTTTAGCAGAATGCCTTCATTGTATTTTTTAAAAATTGAGTTTATTGGTACATATTAACTATATGTTATTTTCATGTTTGAAAATTTGTACCTGTAAATGGTCTATCTTGATTCTTGTTTTTTCCATCCCCACCCTCCCTCCAGCTCCACCACTCCCTATATGCATAAACTTTGTTTCTATTTTTCCTTCGTACTTTCAAATTGTTTCTGTCCCTTCCTTGCTTTCCCCTACATCACCCTACAGTTCCTCTTCCCATGTGAAGATTTTCTTCCTATTTCCCAACACTATTGTACATTCTGGATCTCATTTACACTTGAACTTTCTCACACTGTAGAAATGACATGGAATTTGTACATGTGTGTTTTATTTATTTCACTTAGGAGGATGGCCTCAATGTGCAACCATTTAACTATAAAGCTCTTAATATATCATTCTTTATAGAAGAGTAATATTCCGCTTTATGAAAAAGAACTAAATTATTTTCAGAAAATGTTTCCTTTGCCAGTGTGTTCTCACAGCCTCTAATAAGCTTGCTTTGATATATCATGTAATGAATCAATCTGCTCCCTCCCTATCCCTTAGCTAATATCCCTTGGGAAGTATTTTCTTCTACTTTGTTCTCATGTCCTTGAGTTAAAAGTTAAAAAAAAGAAAAGTCTCAGGTTCCATCAGGCTTCCCTAAGGCTCTAATGAGCTGTAGAGGCTGCTCAGGGCTTCTTAGATTGAAGTAAGTCGTGTACATGTGATCATTCTTTCCCCTGAGCAGCCAAGCTCACACACTTCCACAGAGCATGTGGAAAGAGGCTCTGAAGTAACACCTAAATTCTGTTCCTATTTCTCAAACTAACTACACTCACAAAAAATTCTCTAACAGCATATTCTGCTAAATAGAAATATACAAGACAATTTGGCAGTCCTTCAGGATTTGAAATCATACTTATCATATGGGCAAGCAATTTTGACTCAACTTATTAATCCAATTGATTGAACACTGCATTTTCATACTAATAACTTTTGTCCTTATAAGTGCAAGATCGTGAATTTGATCCATGGCACAAAAAAAATCAACCTTATTAATTGGAAGTTTTCTCTACTTTAGTGAGCATCGCTGGACATCTAGGCTGAAGTGATTTCCCTATACTATTAGAATGTATGTTGATTTTGTTGTCCTATCCTCAGAAAATTTCCTGTTTTCTAAGCAAGTTTTCATCCCATAATTCCTGTCATCTCACCACTGACACAGGTGCTCCTGCCTCAGGGATTCTGACACACTCAGGATGTGGTCACCACACTGTGTCATGTACAGCAATAAATGCTGTGTCCTCAGATCTCAGGCTGCTCAGCTCCATGGAGGCTGTGTTGGAGGAGGTGTCCTTTGTCATGCTGACTCTGGTCTGGAACTTCTGAACATAGTTTTCTTTCAGCACTATAAGGGATGATCTTTCCTACACGCTCCAGGCACTGTCCAGAGGTCTGTCATGCCAACAGCACATAGTAGCTGGTGAAATTGTAGCCTTACAAGACACTTCAGTGAGACCCAGGCCTTGACTCATCCTGAGACTGCACCAGCTGCACCTGGGCATGGGGCCTGTGGAGAGCAGACAGGACTTGAGCTAGTGTCACCTGACAGGCCTTGCTCTTCTCCTCAGTCCTGAGATGGGGAATCCTTTTACCTGCTGGAGCTGCCAAGAGAATTCTGCAGGTTCATTACATGGTGCAGAGCTGTGCTCTGGGTGCTTCTGCAGAGGGTTCTGTTCTGGGAGGCTTTGGGACACAGACCTATCCGTATTTACCTCTAGAGACTCAGAAACAGATTATTTGCATATTCATGAGGCAAGGAACATTTTAATTCAAGGCTTGTTTCACCTTTAGAAAAAGGAGGCAGATCGCAAATGCTCCACACAGAAATAGGTGCAGGGTCCATGATCTCTACCTGTCTGAGTAAATGCTTCCTTCTCTGCTCTGTACACCTTTTGCAGACACAGTTCTCCAAATTGAGGATCAAACTCCTGCAGGACAAGCCCTGTTTGTGGCCTCAAGTTGAATGTTCCATAGACCACAGGAACCTTCTCTGCAGCACCACTGACTGTGGTGTTGAGCAGGTACTTGGGCCGCACCCTGCTCCCATCAAGTACCAGCAAAGCTCACTGTTGACTCTAAGAGTGAGTCACCGTGCCTACCACATGAGTACCCAGAAGGACCCACGGACACCTCCGATATCATCCAGGGTCCCTGGGATGGTTTCCCCTGCACTGGTCTGGGTTGTAGAGGTCCCAGCTGCTCCACAGGAAGATCCTTAGTTCTCAGGACAGCACTGTGATGTGTGGTCCACACCTGGGTATCTGATCCCAGGTAGAATAAGACCTGAAAGGGAATTTTGGTTATTTGCTTTTTAGAATATCCCATCTCTGCAGGTTATTTTGTGATTGTTATATCTGTGATTTTATTTCTTTTAAGGGACAATAAAAGGATAATTACAGTTATTTGTCTAGATTTCTTGGGTATGAATATGAATAATTTTGTAGAAATGAATGATTTTCTATAACTTTACAGATTGGAGCAAAGCCAGGAACACCCTCACTGGCCAAATCTGTATTCTTACTTGAGTCAGATGTCTAAGATAGCTATTTGAAAATGACATTTGCAGAATCATGGCTGAATACTGGATAACAGTTTAGAAAGAAACTCATGAAACATTTTAGAGGTTTTAGGAACCTACAGGAAGTTAGAACTCAGAAGGTTCAACAGAGTGAACTTGACCACATTTCAGGGAATGTCATGTTCTGGAAGATGTCTGTGTCTTGTTCACAGACCTCAGTGTTTACTTCTGGCCATGAACCACCCAAAAAACGGAGTTTTTTTTAAAAAAAGTCTTCATTTGTACATAGTATATACACATCATGATCACACTCAATATTGGGCATTTGTACCCGTATATGACAGGATTTAGTTCTCATTTTTCCCATTCTCCTACTCACCCCTCAACTCCCCACCCCTAAATACATAATGTTTGTTTACCTTTTTTTAGACCATCACATTTCTTCTTTATTCCTCATTATACACCCCTCCACCACATTTCTCTTTGAATATTTTCTATTTCACAATATCCATCATACATTCTAGAACTCATTAACACCCTCAGTTTCTCATACCAGAGAACAGATCTGATATTTACACATCTGTGACCTATTTGTTTTACTTGTATGTCCTGAAGGTAGGTCCATTTGGGTATAAATGACTCAAATTTATCATTCTTTAAGGCAAAGTAATACTCCGTTTTATAGAAAAACCACATCTTCTTTATTCAGCCTCTAGTTGATGGGTATTAGGGTTGTTTTCAAGATTAAGCTATCACAAACTGAGCTGCTACGAACATGGGTGCACATATGTCACTATAATATGATTCTTTTAATTCTTTTGTGTATATTCCTAGCAGGGCAATAGCAGGGTCAAATGCAACATCTAATCCTAGCTTTATTTTTTTAGGAATCTCCACACTGACCTCCATAGAGGTTGTACCAGTCTACATTCCCACCAATAGTAGAGAAGGGTTCCTTTCTCTCCGCAGCCTCTCCAACATTTGTTGTTGGTTAATTCTGAGATAACAGCTATTATTTTTGGAGATGAAATCTTAGTGTTGTTTTCATCTGCATCTCTCGAATGACCAGTGATGTTGAGCACTTCTTCATATGCTTCTTGGCAGCTTTTACTTCTTCCTCTGAGAAGTGTCTGTTCCTTTCAGATGCCCATTTTTGAATTGGATCTTTAAATTGGGGGGGGGGGCAAAAGGGAGTTTTATATCTGGTCTCAAAATGATGTTCCTTAACCGTGTCTCTCACTCAGTAACACAAGACCATGGCCTTGGGTCTCAGGCTGTTTATATACAGATATGGTGTGTACTTGCCATTGGCTCTGAAGGTGATTAATAAGCCCTTTATGGAGTTGGGTAGTGCATGCTGATGCCATCAGTCTGGATATGTGATTTCCATCCCAGCACCTTCCTGGGAGCCTGGTGGACCCAGTGCATGCCCTAGTCACTGAGGGTGTATTGTGATGCCACACAGGAGACTCTCAGGTCCTAAACCTCTTAGGTTTTGACCAGCTGCACTGCATTCTGAACACCTGCAAACTCAGAGACATCCTGCTCTGAAAGGAATGCGAAAGGAAACTTTCACATTCGTCCAGTGCTGATCCCACTCATGTACACTCACACCCATAGTGTCATTTTTCTAAATAATTTACATTTTAAAACTGTAAGCAGGAAAGTTTAGAGCATCCCAAAGTCCATAATGAGCTTCCCATGTTCAATCTTGACCACCGAGAGGAACGTAAGGCATTCATGATGGAAATATGAGGCAGGGACCTGATTCCATCAAAAACATCACACTATAAGATCAGAGATAGAGAACCCTGAGATCTCTGCACTGGGCACTGATGAAGACGCTAATCGCCTGAAGAAAAAGTTCTCTAGTTTTTCTCCACAACTACTGTGAAGTTGGTTCCCTACACCAGTGTGCCGAGCGCCCCCTCCTGGTTTTACATTTCAACAAAATGGTTTATGTCTGGGCTCACACTTGGATCAAATCACTGTGTCTCTTGTACAAAAATACACGGCTGTGTCTTCGGACATAACAGAGTTCAGCTGCAGAAAAAGCTGGTTCTTGTCTGTGTTTCTAGAAATGGAGATGCGGCTTTGGAGGGATGAACTGTACCTAGTGTTGCCATCATAAGTTATTCTCCCCATCCACTCCAGGCTCTTTCCTGGGGGATGGCGTATCCAGTGCCATCCATAACCACTCGTTGTGATGGAGAATCCAGAGGCTGTGCAGGTGAGGGACAGGGTCTGTGAGGGCTTCACTACGCCAGGGCCTGACTCCTGCAGCTCCACCTCAGAAAAGACACCTGAGGACAAGGGAAAACCTTCCTGTTAGTCACCAGCTTTCATGACCATCTCAGGAACCCTTGTCTCACACTGAGGACACTCACCATGGTAACTTGTCACCAGGCACAGGAGAAGACCCAGCAGTCTCATCTTCACCACACTCCTGTCTTCCTCAGAGACTTCGGAGCTGTGAGCTCTCAAACCCAAGAGGGGAATTTGAATTCAGAGTTGGAGAATAAATTTGCATGAGGGGAGCCCACTTCCGATATGTAGGAGAGACTGAGGTCAGCAAAGTCTGATCGTTTTGTGCTATGGAGTGGAACTCATTCGCCTGAATTCAGCTTGCTTAAATCAGAGATAACTCTTCTACTGGAGAGTTCATGGAAGAAATGTGGAGAAATTATTGGAACATATTTGGAAAATGAGTCTGTGGAGTTCAGAAAACACCAGTGAATCATGTTCTATATTTTGTAAATTGCAGAGAATGTGAATGACAAACCTGATTGCTTTGCTGACAATATTTTCAAATACAGTGTTAAATGTATAGGTAGTTTTCATGCCATTACAATGGCATAAGATATCAGAGCATCAGGGACAAGTATTCTATGGAGAAATACCTAATACTGACAGGAAACTATCTTTAATTTTCCTCTAAGTATGCTCTTGCATTGTATATATGTAATAAAATTGTAGATAAAGTGTGATTCCCATGAAGATTTTTATAGGCATTCCTGCTTGCATTATTTTGTCTGAATGAGCAGTTTAAATATAACTAGTTAGTTACCCAATGATACATTCATTTTGTTACTTTCAGAAGCCAATCTATGATTTGCACAATAGCTATGAAATCCCATAGTCTAATTATCATCTTTGGGGTTCCAACTTTTCCACATTTTCAACAGTATATGTACCTGTAATTTTTTTTTTTGAGACAGGGTCTCGCTTTGTAGTTCAGGCTGGCTCTGAGCTCACTATGTAGCCCAGGCAAGCCTTGAACTCAGCAATCCTCCTGTCTCTGCCTCCCAAGTTCTGGGATTACAGGCGTGAGCCACCACACCCGGCTGTGTACCTGTAATTTTTATGTGAACCATACAACATGGCCCAAATGCAAAAAACAAAACAAAACAAAACAAAACAAAAAAATAACAAACCGAAAGTATTTTGCTAAGTTTTGAGTTTAGATACAATCGGTCTCTCTTCTTTGAAGCTTAAGAAAATGTTCCAAAAATGGCAAGTCCATAAAAGCAGAAGATTTGTACTCACTTTGAATCAGTAAGAGCAAAGTGCAGAAATGGAAAGGGACAGCTGCAAATGTTTAGAGTTTCTTTGGCATTTACAAAAATGATTTATAATGTCATTGTACTAATAGTTGCATTTTCTCTAGGAATATATTGAAAACTAATGGAATGTTGACTTTTAATTGGTAAAATTATTGATACCTGAATTATTTCAATAATTTTGAATTGGAAATGAGTCACAGAAGGATGAAGAGTAAAGAGGGCAGAGGGTCTCGGCAAGTAAATTCTCCACAGTGTCTCAGCCTATCTCATCTGTGCTGAGACCCTGGAAGGGCTAGATTCTGACCATGTCAACCATACTGAGTTTTCCTCAGCACCTTTGAAGTGACTGATCTTCCTTGGGTGATAAGGAACACACTCTGTGGGTCCTGATCACCCCTGAAGTGAGGTCTGTGCATGAACTCACACAAATTGCTCCTTACTGTTTATTCCAACTTCCACTTAGACTTCACCTTGTTCCCTCGGGCTTCACTGGGGCCTGGGCCAAATAAACAGAGTGAGTCATTTTGACACAAGTTATAATTTGAGCTCTGCACAGTTGAGAATGTGTTCTATCCAAATAGCAGCAGCAACAATAGAAATTTGTTTATCTGAGACTTTTTGGTAAGGATAGACATGCATTTAGAGTATCAGGGTCTCGTATTATATAGAGGTCCTGTATTCTGACGGGAAACTACATTTCAGCTAACTTAATTTTTTTTTAATTACTGTAATATTTGCTGTTCATGAACTTTACAATCATCTCAGGGATAGGTAATATTCACATATGACACTTTGTTTCCTTTTTAATGCCCTTTTGTTTCCCTCCCCTCTGTGCCTCCTCCTCTAGTTCTCCCGTTCCAATTTTCATACTCCTTGATGTTACTAATATTACTAAGATCCCATTCTGGCATATGTTTACATTAAGAGGATATTAGGTTCCTGTACTTGGCATAACATTATTCAATTTATTTCCCTTTCCCCACCTTAGCACCTCTTCCCTTTTCCCCTTATTTCTGTATTGGAAGAGATCTATACATAGTCTTTTTCCATCCATCCTTTTATCTTTGTAGAGTATTTAATTTTCTTTTCCAAAATATTGACATTTCTTGGGGCCAGAGGTTTAGCTCAGTGGTTGAGGCGCCTGCCTCGCAAGCGCAAGGTCCTGAGTTCAATCCCCAGTAACCACATACAAGCTAGGCATGGAGACTCACTCCCACCAGCAATCAATACCACATACCACAGTGCCAGGCGTGGTGGCTCACACCTGTAATCCCAGCACTCGGGAGGCAGAGACAGGAGGACTGCTGAGTTCGAGGCTTGCCTGGGCTATATAGTGAGCTCAGGGCCAGCCTGAACTACAAAGCGAGAACCTGTCTCAAAAAAAATTGGCATTTATGATTTATTTTTCATTTCATTTCATCTACCTACCTATCTATCTATCTATCTATCTATCTATCTATCTATCTATCTATCTATCTATCTATCTATCTATCATCTATTGGGATAGGGTTTCTCTTTGTGGTTGGCCCTGAACTCACTATGTAGCCCAGGCAAATCTTTAACTCGGCAATCCTCCTGCCTCAGCCTCTTGAGTGCTGAGATTACAGGCATGAGCCACCACACCTGGCACTGTGGTATGTGGTACTGATTACTGGTGGGCGTGAGTCACCATGCCCGGTATTGTTGTATGTGGTTACTGGGGATCAAACCAGAGACCTTGCACTTGCTAGGTAGCCTCTGGAACCACTGAGCTAAATTTCCTGCCCTTAGTTTTTCATATTTTAAAGTTAATTTTTTGTACATTTTGAACATACATTATGATCACATTCAACAGTGAAAATTTGTAGCTGTACATGACTCATCTTGGTTCACATTTTTTCCCATTCCCTTGTGCTCCCTACATTCCCCTCCCTCGATATGCATAATTTTGTTTCTTTTTTTAACCATCACATTTTTTTTGTTAGCTTCTTTAGTTTCCTCTACCCACCTTTTCCCTTTTGCACATTTTCTTCCTATTTCATATTACTTATCATACATTTTGGCATTCATTTATACCATCAGTTTTCCATGTTAAAAAATGTATTTCCATGTTAAAAGATGTATTTACACATCTATATCCTATTTATTTTACTTATGACTTGTCTCCACACAAAAAGTGGGTGCTGAGGCTGCTCTGATATGTCTGTGGCCTGCTAATTTGTATAGTGCTTGAAAGGTGCTCTCTGGGTAGACTTGGTCTTGTACCTTGAGCTCCCCCTGTTGGGCATGAGTGCCCTGCAGGGCAGTTTTTGTCTGGGCCCACACCGAGGTCCTGTCACTGTGTGTCTCCACAGTAATACAGTGCCGTGTCCTCGGATCTCAGGCTGTTCATTTGCAGAGACAGGGCGTTCCTGCTGTTGTCTCTAGAGATGGTGAATTGGCCTTTTACGGAGTCTGCATAGTATGTGCTACCACCACTATTAGTGATGGTTGAGATCTACTCCAGGCACTTCCCTGGAGCCTGGTGAACTCAGGCCATCCAACTGTTGCTAAAGGTGAATACGGAGGTTGCACAGGAGAGTGTCAGGGATCCTCCAGGTTGCACCAAGCCTTCTCCAGACTCCATCAGCTGCAGCTCAGCCTGTACACCTGCAAACAGAGATATCCTGCTCAGGACACCATCACACTCATACCCTGTTTATCCAATTCATGTACACTCCCCCATATCTTTTGTGCAAAACAACTTGCCCTACATAAATGCAAAGAAGAAAATCCAGCTAAGCTCAGAATCTATAGTGAGCCAGCTGTGCTCAGTCCTGATCACCAAGTGGGAACAGCTGGCATCCAGTGCTGGGCTTCTATGCAGAGCTGCAGGGCCAGGGCTGGGCTGCCTTTCATCAGCACAGGGAACCCTATTTGCATGGCCTTCTGCTATATAGACAAGTCTGTTGTGGAAGGAAAAGTGAAAGCACATGGGAATATTTGGAGAAATATTTTGGAACATTCCTAATTTACTATGAAACACTTGGTTTCTTCCTATGTCTTTATGTTGTAATAAACACCTAACTTCATCTGTTTTTCTTATTGTTACATAGGTATATAATTAATAGATCTGATATTTTGCTATGTTTTGCAGATGTGAACAGAGCAAGAAGCATAATAGACTTATGAGATGTGAGCTTCTACGTTGTAATAACTTTGGGAGGACTTGGTTCTATAATCCTTCCCACAGTAATCAGCTGCTGGCTGAGCAATTCCAAGGCATAGTGATCATGTGTCATGATGTTTGCCAGGAGACTTTTTCTAATTAGAGAATATGGCATTTTTCTTTAGGTCAATGTTTTCATAAATGAATAGGCAACCTGTATTTTTTCAAATGTATGTTCAAGAGTTCAATGGATGCTTCTTACCTGTCTTTGCATTAATCTTTCTATTCTACATTGTCTATTATATATTATATGCATAGCATTTTAAGTTTAATAATGAATACTTATGATACATTCTGAAAAAAGTATATAGATTGTTAAATACTAACATAATCCTGCTCATGGTTGAGTTAGGGAATAGGGCAGTACTATTAACTTCTTTGGTAGTTTTCCAAAACTCCCCTCCCTACCTATACTCTGTGCTGTCCTTTCTCAAACAGAAACATATACCTTCTCTGCTGCAACCATGGAAAGAACAAAGAAGACTCTGATCCTGGGTGGAGACTGTCCCTCCATGTGGTTCAGTGGCCCCTCCATGGTGTCTACCCTTGATTCTGTCAGATTCCTTCACACTAGCTGGAGATAGAGAAGAAGTAGCTGGTGCTGCCACTACTCTGAGAACCAGTGATAAACCTATCAACATCATGGTACAGCAGGAGGCCTTCCTGCTCTAAACACCACACTCATTTTAGAGAGCTCATCGGGGGCACTGGATTACTCCATATCTGGTCAAGAACTGAGGTCTTTCATAGTGCAGCAGAGAATGTGAAAGTTCTGGACCTCACCCACATGCACAAGAAAAATGATGGGCGTCTATGTTAAGTAGCCACTGTGGTCAGTGACCATATAGGGAACACAGGAGAAGGAAGGGCCAAGGTGATTTAATGATGATCTCCTTCCTAGGTTCCTGTTCAAGGAGAGGTGCAGGAATCAGGACTATCTTGCAAAAGCTTCAGTAGTTTGTATTCCTCACTCGCACTGTATGAATTGTCCATCATGGCCTAAAAAAAGGTCATTAAAGATTTATATTAATCCTGCTGCCTCAGCATGGTGAAGAAAATGGCAAGAACAGTGAATTCACTAAGAAAGAGAATGCTACTTCACTTCTTTGCAAAAAAAAAGTATCTTGAGGGGGCCAGAGGGTTAGCTCAGTGTTCTGGCACCTGCCTCACAAGCGTAAGGACCTGAGTTCGATCCCCGGTTACCACATATAATGCTGGGTGTGGTGGCTCACGCCTGTAATCCCAGCACTCGGGAGGCAGGGACAGGAGGATTGCTGAGTTCGCGGCGGCTTGCCTGGGCACCAGAGTGAGCTCATGGCCAGCCTGAACTACAAAGCAAGACCCTGTCTCCAAAAAAAAGCAAAAAAAAAAAAAGTATCTTGATTAGAAGCAATGCTGTATACAGTACCAGGTTGGTGGTAAGGCATTCAACCCCATGGACGATGGTTTCAGCAGAAGCATTACATGTAGCCAAGGCAAATCCTTACCAAGAATAAGTGTCTACACCAGAAGGGTAAAGTGCTGTTCTTTCCATGGTGGAAGTGTTCTGACAGAACCAATCTCTCATCGAGTCACTACCCAATGATCAACAGAAAACAGTGCCATCCTGGGGGGTCAGTATTGGCCCTTGCTGTGGTCATATAACATTTACCAGTGATTGTAGTCAGATCAGCCTTAGTGAGAGGGACTCTGTATTGCTGAGAACACCCCTAAATTCCATCCCTGCTACCATGGCCACTTTGCTCATTAGTCTCAGGGCGAATGACAGGGTTGACTTCAGAGAATAGTTGACTATCCTCTACAAAACAAAGCATCCTGTGTACTTCTTGAGGACAGTGATGATGATGCTGATAATTTGTTGTTTTGAGACAGATGATTTTGGCACAAGTGCCATGAAGTTAAGGCTGTTCTTGAAGTCACTACATATCCCAGGCTGACCTTAAACTCTTGACAGTCCTCTCACTTCAGCCTCCTGAATACTGGGATTATAGGACTGTGCCACCAGGGCCAACAGAAATGATTAATAATGTCTTCTTCAACTGAGGACATATTTTGATGTGTTTACATAGGATACACATATCTTTATATATTTTGCTTATATAGAGAGATCTACCCACATACTTCTGCACCAGATACCTTTGTCCACAATTTTCCTGTCATACTCCTTCCTATTCCTTGACCATCCAGGCAAACTATTGACTACAGCTCATGAATCCCTTTATAGTCAGACATCTGGGTAGGTTTTCTTCCTGGAAAAATGTCCTACCAACTGAGCTTCCCAAAGTTCCATCCACTGTAAAGCTTTGCCTTCACCATTCTCCTTCAGAGATGTGCTGGAAAGGGCTGTGAATCTGCAGTTGTCCCTTTGTAGACGGTGCCTGTGGAATGCACAGAACCATCTGTAAACCAAGTCTTAGACTTCTCTTCCTCTGCACTTGATCCTATGGTATAATCTGCAAGGCCACAGGTACTAAAGGAAAGGCTGTACAATAGGGACAGGAACCATGGGGAAATTCACCTCTTCTTCATATGGCTTTCTTGTGCCCACTGGTGCTACCATGGCTTAATCATTTGTACACCACTTCCATTTAGTCATAAGCTGTTGCTCTGAATGGCCAACTGTATAACTTGGTGGATCAGTAAAGCTCAGCATGCAGCCATCAGCTTAGGTCACATGGAAACCTGGTGTCCCACAGTCAAGCATTTGGTTTACACTAAGGCCCAGTAGCACACCAAGAGCTACTTTTCCAATGGAGAATAGTTATTGGCAGGTGATGGAAGAAACTTGTGCCAAAATCATAAAGACCTCTGCTGTTAATTACCTATGATATCCCTGCCAGAGAAAGAAAACAACATCCATCTCTGCCATTCTCTCCCCAAGTACCATTGGCTCTGCTGGGTCATATGACCACAGAAGCAAAGCCATTTACACAGCAGCATGAATGTGTTTTAGAACCTCTTCTGCTTCTGGGCCTTACATAAAACGGGCCTTTTCTGATTCATTTTGTAAATAGGCTGGGGTTAGACATCCAAGTGATGAATGTGTTCCTTCTCAAATGCAAATAGGCACACTAGGTTTTGTGTATCTGGTTTCAAAATGAGTCAGATGTGACAATTTATCTTTCCTAGTTGCTGGGATATCTATGCATTTTCTGCTCACTTGCTCCATCCTTCATAATATCATCCATGTTAAGAACAAAGATATATCATATACAGGCCCAAATCTCAATGAGGGATGTGATTATAATGTATTCCTAAAATGCATTAATAAACTGAATTTATTAAAATATAATAACAATAACATTAACAGACAGGAGGACTGATACCTTGTGGGAGAGAAATGTGATCCAATATCTTTGGGGACTAAATTGTAACTCAGGGCTGGAGAGTTAATATAACCTTGAATTAGGACAGCAATGGTATTCAGATGGTCTTGTCATCAGATAGATAATTGTTTCTTTTGTGTCTTATGGATAGGTATGGAGAAGAACACACTTGTCAATTCATTAGGAAATACCAGGTACTAGGAGATGTGTTAATCTGCTCAATCAAAGAAATCATATGTGATACAGCCTATGCAACTGGAGTCACTACTTGGCTGAGTTTATGGTAATCCAGTGTCATTCTACAAGACCTGTCCATCTTCCACACAGGGAAAAATAAAAGATGTAAATAGACATGTGGTGGAGCCACTACCCCTGCATCTTTCAAAACTTGGACAGAGGCAGTGCAGTTTCTGTAATCACACCAGGGATTTGATACTGGATTTGGTTCACTATTCTTCTAAATGCAACTCTATTAGATTCCATTTGTTCTTCTCGAACATGACAGCCCTAACAATTTTACTGGCTGAAGTACATCATAACTCTGAAGCTCAGCCTTGAAAGGTATCTCAAGTAAAAGTAAGGGTGATGACTGGGAGATAATTAGGTCATACAAACTGAGATGGAGATATTAGGAGAACCCTCCTGAGTCAGGGGACATAGAGCTCCTGAACTCTAATGAGATTATCTAGAAGAAATTTCCCCACTCACAGTGGTGGAGGCAACCCATCCCCATCCCCTATGATGCTGGCCTTTCTTCCTTCACCCGAGGAAGTTAATTCTGTGTAACTAAATATGATCATATTGACACTCCTCAGGACCTGTCCACACCATGACTTTGACCTCTGGTTTATAAGCAGGCTCAAATTACAGAAGGTTTGTAAAGGTGACTTACTTCACATAGCCACGAGGAGTCCTCTATACTGACAAAGAACTTCTTGAGTTTTCTAAATTTCAAAGCAGAGTCTTGTTGAGCAAGTGTGGAGATAAATTTCACAGGTATGGAATAATGTTGGCAAAAACATAAACCTGCATGAAGCTAGGTTTGTTACTATGAGTCCATTCACAAACTCTCATTATCAGTTCATTATCTTTTAATAATGCAGGAGAGATAATCCAGTTCCATTCCAACTCTACGGTGAGCTTCCTGCACATTCTTCTGATCACGAAGTATGAACCCCTGGGTGTTCAGGGGTGGATTTCTCTCCAGAGGTGCAGGGTGAGGCCAGGGCTGGGTTTCTTCAGCAAAGTGAGGTCCTATTTGCCTGTTTTTCTGCTCTACAACAAGCCTGGTATTGGCTATCTCTGAGAAGACAGAGCCTACAGCAGACGTGAGTGTGCTATGGGACCCGGTGTCTCATATCATTCAGAAACATTTCATTTCTCCTTAAAATGTGGTACTGTCACTAAAATCATTCCTTCTATCATATCTTTCCTATTTAATTTGAGGTTGTTTAAATTATTTAAAACAGTTTATGATATAAGACATCAACAAGAAATCTATACATTTACTGAGCATACTGAATAACAATCATTTTTTTTCAAGTTTTAGGAGTACAGGGAAAAACCATGGAAGAATGGAATCAGGGTCCTTTGTAGTTGACAGAAGTGAAGTTAGAGTCTGATTGTTCATGCAATGTGTCCAGAATCCTAGATCCTTCAAGACTGAGCATGAGTCTGGGTTTGCGGTCCCCACCAATGGACCCAGAGGTCCCTCAACCAAGTTCAAGAGAGAATGAGGCCCACCAGGCAAGAACTCCTGTCATGAGATCAGGTGTGATTTTCATAACTTCTTTTATATACTTGAGGAAATTTCAGAGAGTCAGAGTTCCTGCTATGCATCTTCAGGAATCTCCGTGCTTCCTGTGTCATCACTATCTTTTCATCAGTCCTTCTCAGTGATGTTACACACTGGCTTGTCACTGACAAGTCAGTGAGAATTTGAGTTAGAGCAGTGGTTCCTTCTTACCCACTGTTGATCATATATAGGCACCTCCTATATAAATGTCAGATAAAACATGAACAGTAAAAGAGGAAAGATAAGAAGATAGGAAAAAATGAAAGAGAAAAGAAAATTTAAAAAGAGCAAAAAAGGAGGAAATTTTTAAAAGATCAAACCAGAAAAGAATAAGGAAAGATATCTAAAATATTAAAAAAAAAAAGACTCAGGAACCACAGGAAACAAATGAATAAATACTCACACAATAGCACAAAAGCATCCTATCTTCCCAGCTCCTTTTACCCTGCAGTGTGGATCTGACTGATGCACCCACCTTCCCTTCCTTGGTCTGCTCAGGTGCCCACCAAAAGCAGGAAGGCCTGCACTGCAGTTCAGAAGGCTCTTTGGGCCCCATCATGGCTGCAAGCCAGGCTTTCCCATGGCTACTGCAGGTCTTTGTCTCTCTCCTAATATTCTTCTACCTCAGTCGGTTTGGGTAGGGGAGGGTTCAGAGGGCTCAACAGCAAGTTCTGTGCTGATGTCCACCAGGAACCACCTTAGCTCTTTGCACAGCAGGGCGGATGCTGCAGTCATCTCGTGTTTTTCTCCCTGGTGCTCTGTGCATTACTGGACTCTTTCTGACCTGTGGCTCACTCTGTACTTCTACCTCTGGTTCATTTCTATCACTTGCCTAAGAGCACTGCTCTCTGACCTTGGTCTTGGTCCAGTCCCAGGGTTCTGCAAAGTCCCCAGGAGGGGTGCTGTGACTCCCCATGGGTACCACCAGAAGGTGTGGGGAGCGCACTGAGTCTCCCTCAAGCACAGCAGTGTACGAGTAAGGATATGGCTGAGTAATTGTTTCTGGTTCTAAAACCCCAAAGTCCTGCTGCTCCCAGATACTGCTCACTCACCCACCCCTCAGGCCTCAGTCACTCAGTGCTCAGATTCCTCGCTCTGATTGGAGGGCTCTGCTTGTTTTCGAATCCCACAGTTCCCGCCCAGGTCCCCATGTGCACCGCTCTCTGGCTGTCAGTTTCTCTGCAGCCCTGGTTTGTGACTGTGTCACTAGCAGTGAACCTCTTCCTGTTGGGGGTTGAGAAGGACTGCGCACACTTTCCATCAACCGGATCATCTGCAAAGTGTTAGCTGCGAGCCTCACCCTCTCCCAAGAAGACCTGAACCCTGGACTTGGGATGTGTGTTGCCACCATCCTGGAACTGTCTGCATTACCATCCCAATGTCTGGATTCTTTGCACATCTTTTATCATTTGCCTTCTGCTGTCAAACTTTCTATGTAGATTCCACCCAAGGTGCCTGGTTTTGTTCAGTGTGTGGTTTACTGTCCACCACCCTTGTTGCCACCCCCTGGCCAGAAATGATGATCTGCAGTTTATCCATGTATAGTCTCATGTCTGAGCTCCATGGAGTTTGGACGATGTCTATACAGATTTACGTTCCATCCAACAGTGTACTGGCTCCCTCTTCTCCAGGTTTTTAAGAACACTTGCTATTTTTCTCTTGATAACAGTCATTATAAAATGTGAAAGGTGAATAGCACATGGCAATCATTTAAAATTACATACTTATTCGAAAGGAATGTTCTTTACCTTTTTTAGTACTGATTGTATTTATTTAAATTGAGTTTATTGATACACTTTAAGTATACGATACTTTCAAATTCATCACTAAGAATTATTCAATGTACATGTCTTGATTAGTATTTTTCCCATTCCCCTGCCCTCCTTCTAGCCCCATTGCCCCCATACATAAGCTCTGTTTCCATCTTTTCTTTTTTACTCTCAAAATTTTTAACTTCTTTGCTTTCACCTTCCCCCACCACACCACTCCCCTTCTCCTTTGAAGATTTTCTTGCTATTTCACAATACCTATCATGCATTTGGAATTCATTTGAACTTTCAGTTTCTTACACTATAAAAATAGTACAGTATTTACACGAGTGTCCTGTTAAATTACTTAGAGTATAGCTTCAAGGTCCATCTATTTAGTTATAAATATCACATTTATCATTTTTATGGCTGAGTAATACTCCATTTCATTTTTAAAAATCCACTCACCTCTTCATCCAATCTCTGGTTGATGGGGATTTGAGCTGTTTTAGGTTTTGGCTATTATAAACTGTGCTGCTATAAACATGGCTGCTCATATGTCATTGTGGATTGATGCTTTTAATTCTTTCATGAATGTACTCGGCAGAGAAATAGCAGGGTCAAATGGGACATCTAGTCCTACTGTTTTTGAAGAATCTCTACTCTGATTTCCACAGTGATTTCACCAGTCTACATCCCCAAAAACAATGGTGATGGGTTCTTTTCTCCCTACAGCCCCACCAACACTTGTTATTTGTTTTCTTAATACCACCATTATTTCTAGAATGAGATGGAATCTCAGTATTGTTTTCACCTGCATCTCTAGAAAAACCTGTGATGTTAAACATTTCTTCATATTTTATTTGCTGCTTCTACTTCTTGATCTGACAAGTGTCTATTCATTTCAGAAACTCATTTTTGAATTTGGCATTTAAATTGGGTGTGTCTGATTTTTTTAGTTCTTTAAATATTCTAGATAGTAGCCCCTTTTTCTAAAGAACAGTGGTAAAAATAGTTTTCCACATTGTACATTGTCTTTTCTATCCATTGGTGGTTACTCTTGCTGAGAAGGAGCTTTTTAATAACATGATATCCCAGCTGTTGATTCTTTGTGCTACTTCCTGTGTTACTTGGGTTTTGTTCATAAAGTCTTTTCCTACACTAGTGTCTTGAAAATTTCTATCCTGTCTTCCAGCACGTTTAGTGTTTCTGTTTTAATATTTAGGTCTCTAATCTACTTCAATTTCAGTTTAGTGCATTGTGAAAAACATACATCTTTCAGATTGCAACCCAATATTTCCAGTACCATTTATTACAGAGGCTACCTTACCTCCATTGAAGATGTTTGGTTCCTTTGTCTAAGATGAGGTGGCTTAGAAAGACTGGGATTGTTTCTATATTTTCTATTCTATTGCACTGATCCTGAAGTCTCTGTCTTTGCCAATACCATGCTATTTTTTTTTCAAAATGGCTTTATAGTATATTTTTTAGTTATGGTTTGTGATACCCCCAGCCATAACTTTGTCTAAAATTACTTTTATTACTTGAGGTGTCTTCTGGTTCCAGATGAATTGTAATTCTCTGAAATATACTGCTGGAATTTCAAATGAGATTGCACTGAATCAAGATAGCAGCTTTGCAAAGATGGCATTTTTGACAATACCAGTCTTTCCTACCCAGGAACAAGGGATGCCTTTACATTTTCTGTTTTAATCTTCTTCCTCTTTTGACAGAATGCTGCAGTTTTCAGAGTAGACAGTTTTCAAGCCTCTTTTGTTAGATTGATTCCTAGCTATTTCATTTTTTTGGATGGAATTATGAAAGGAATTGTCTCAGTGAGTCTGTTATTCTTGCATAAGAATGGTACTGATTTTCAGTGTTCAATTATATCCATCTATTCTACTGAATGTGGCAGTTAAGTCTAGCAATCTTTTGGCTGAGTTTCTGGGATCTTTTATATAGAGTATCGTATCATTAGCAAATAATGACAATTTAACTTCTTTCTTTCCTATCTTTATTCCTTTTATTTTTTCTCTCATCTAATTGCTCTAGCTAATTATTCCAAAGCTATAGTGAGTAGGAGTGGTGATAGTGGACATATTTCCCTTGTTCCTAATTTTAGCATGAAAGATGTAAGTTTTTTGACCATTTTGTACAATGTGTGATCTTTGTTTTTTAAAAAATAGCTTTTAGGGGCTGGACATTTAGCTCAGTGATTCCGGTGCCTGCCTAGCAAGCACAAGGTCCCTGGTTCAATCCCTGATCACTACATACCACAATGCCAGGCAATGGTGGCTCACATCTGTAATCCTAGCACTACGGCGACAGAGGCAGGAGGATTCCTGAGTTTGAGGCTTGCCTGGGCTACATAGTGAGCTCAGGGCCAGCCTGAACTACAAGGGAAGACCCTGTCTCAAAAAAAAAAAAAAAGCTTTTGTCTGGTTAACTACCATTTCTTCTAATATTCTATAGAATTTTTATCATGAATGGATGTTGGATATGTTGAATATTTTTCTATACCTATTCAGACAATTATACAGTTTTTATCCTTGACTCTGTTAATATGGTGCATTACATTTATTGACTTATGTATACCGAATCATCCTTGCACCCCAGGGATTAATTCAACTTGGTCACGTTGTATGATCATCTTGATAATCCTCTGTATTCTGTTTGCCAGGATCTTATTGTGGATTTTTGTATCTATATTGATTAGGGAGATTGGCCTATAGTTCTCTTTTTGATTGAGCTTTTTCAAAGGTCCTGAGTACCACTCCAGGTATTGTCAAATGAAAAGAAAAGAAAAAGAAAGAAATTTGATAACTTTTCTAATGTTTAATTAGTTAGCTTTAAAACATCCTTATTTCAAACATCATAAGTGAGTACTCGTACAATTACAATATTTAGTGTTAGATCAAAGAATTTTGAAATAAAAACCATGGAAGGTCAGAAAAAATATAGAAAAAGTTAGGTTTATTCTATTTGGAGACGAGGGATGTGTTGGGTGTTTTTCTTAATTGGAGATAATAGTATAGAGCAAACTTTTACACAAAATAAATCTGTGATTTTCATTGTAGGAAACATTATTTTTAATAAACCACATTTAATCAGACTTATTTATATCACATTAGATCACTATGAAGATCACCTCTCCTCCAATTTTAGTAACTTCTCCTCCAATACATATTCCTTTTTGCTCCTTATAT
>PVIC010034201.1:0-19714 GCA_004025085.1 Thryonomys swinderianus
CTCAGCAATCCTCCTGTCTCTGCCTCCCGAGTGCTGGGATTACAGGCGTGAGCCACCACGTCCGGCATTGTGGTATGCGGTGTTGATTGTTGGTGGGCGTGTCTCCACACCCAGCATTATATGTGGTTACTGGGGATCGAACTCAGGACCTTGCACTTGCGAGGCAGGCGCCGGAACCACTGAGCTAACCCTCCGGCCCAATATGGACAAATTTTCATTACTTAGTCACTTTTTTTTTTCTTTTTGAGACAGGGTCTCACTTTGTAGTTCAGGCTGGCCCTGAGCTCACTATGTAAGCTCAGGAAAGCCTTGAACTCAGCAATCCTCCATGCCCAGCACTGTGGTTTGTGGTACTGACTGCTGGTGGGCATGAGTTACCACAGCCAGTATTGTATGTGGTCACCCAGGGATTGAACCAGGGACCTTGGGCTTGCTAGGCAGGTGCCAGAACCACTGAGCTAAATCTCCGGCCCCACTTAATCACTTTCTTGTCAGTGACACACAATATCTGACACCCATGACTTGAAGAGGCTCAATGTTTTGTTTTTTTTTTTTTTTGATACAGTGTCTCTCTGTAGCCAAGGCTGGCCTCAGATTTGTGCTGATCCTCCTGCCTCTGCCTCCCAAGTGCTGGGATTGCAGGAGCATGGCACCATGCCCAGCTGAGAAGTGGTTCATTTGGGCTCATGTTACAAAAGCTCCACCTATGAGCACACATGGATCTTGGGGGACATCATAACATTCTGCACATAGCCCCCAAAGGCTCATGCATAGCTCTATATGCAAAATGCATATAGTCTAAGAGTTGCCAAAGTCTTCAGCCTAAGATCCAGCATTCCTAAAATGTCCAAGTCCAAAGTTCCTTCTGAGATTTAAGGCAGCTGTGAGCTGTGAGCCCCTGAAAAAACAAGGAAGTTAAAAACTGCTGACATACAATGGTACATAAATATTCTCATCCCAAAGGGAGAAGTAGGAGAATAACCAAGGAATGAGATCAAAGCAAAAGCAAAACCCAACAGCACAAACATTAAATCTGGTGGCTCTATGTCTAGCACCCACAGCAAAGGAGTGAGCTCCAAACCATACCCTTTCTTTTAGGTAGGCCCCTCACGGTCTGAGACCCTCCTCAAATGCTTGATGTTCCTGGCTTCTCCAACTCCCTGGGGTGTCCATAGGCAACTTCACATGTTGTCTGCCCTTTTAGGCCCATTTACAAAATCTGGATGGAATCTTCCTGACCTTGGGGATATTCACAACATAAACCCTACTCTTGTAGTTAAGACACTCTTAGTACTGAAATCTTAGTCACTTGCTTATTGCTGGGACACAATACCCAATCCTCACAACACAGGAAGGTGACATTTATTATGATTTACACTTTCAGTCCGTAGTCAGCTGGCTCCAAAATAGGACAGCATAGCAGAGGAGCACAGAGGAGGAAATGCTGCTCACATCGTTGTCGCCAGGAAACAGAGGATCTGGGGAGGGGGAGATGCCCCACGTGACCTGCCTTTTTGGACTAGACCCCACCTTCTAACATCACATTTAATTACAGTGACCCATGATTTAATCATCTTGCAAAAGCTCCACTTAGGGGCTCTCGGGGCACATCTAGCTATACCTATATTGAATATTTAAAACATTACTGAGAGAAATTAGACAAGTGTGGGACAGAGATTTAGCTCAGTGATTCCAGCACCTGCCTAGCAAGTGCAGGGTCCCTGGTTTGATCCCTAGTAACCACATACAACAATACCAGGTGTGGTGGCTCTCGCCCACCAGTAATCAGTACCACACACCACAATGTCAGGCCTGGTGGCTCAAACCTGTAATCCCAGCACTCAGGAGGTAGAGGCAGGAGGATTGCTAGTTCAAGGCTTGCCTGAGCTATAATAGTAAGCTCAGGAACAGCCTGAACTACAAAGGAAGACCCTGTTTCAAAAAGAAAAGAAATTAGACAAGTGAATAAATGAAGAGATATTCCATGTTTCTGGTTTGGGAGACTCAAAATGTTCATTGTTTCCAAACTGATTAATTCAATGTAATACCAAGCAAAATCTCGGCAAGTTTTTATTTCTGCAGAAATTGACAAGCTGGTTTTAAAATGGGTATAAAAGTGCAAAACCAAAACAACAAATTGCAAAGCACTTGGAATCACACAAAATTCTGACAAGGAAAAGTTAAAGGACTTACACTACCTAATTTCAAGATTTACTTATAAAGCTATCGTAATTAAGACAAAGTACTCTAGGATAGAGGTGTAGGGATAGGTCAATGAAACAGAATAAAGAATCTAGAAATAAGTCCACTTTTTGATGGAAGTGTCATATTAATTCAACGAGAAAAGAGCAATCTTTGAAAGGATGATTATGGGACAAATGGTATCCATGTGTAAAAAGTTAATTTTAATTTTTTCTTCACACCATATGTAACAATTAACTCAAGCTAGATCAGAGATAAATATAAAAGCTAAAATGATAAAATTTAGAGAAACGACATAAAAGAAAATCTTTGTAATCTTATAGTAGGCAAAGTTTTTTTTTTTTTTTAGATAAAACACATAAGCACTAACTTTAATAGAAAAAAATAACATAGTGGACTCTGTCCAAATTTAAGTTTCTCTTGGGCCAGGGTTGAAGCTCAGTGATTCTGTGCCTGCCTGGCAAGCGCAAGGTCCTGAGTTCAATCCCCAGTACCACACCAAAAATAATAATAATAATAATAATTAATTTTATACTTTTCAAAAGACATCTTTAAAGAAGTGAAAAGGCAAGTTACGGATGGTGTTTTGATCAACGTTCTACTCATTGGGACAAATACCTGATACCTGTAGATTAAAGGAGGAGAGGTTTATTTGGTTTGCAGTTTCACAGATTCCAACCTAATGCTGAAATTTTGGCTCCAAGGCAGAAACATGATGGTGCAAGGGTGAGGTGGAGCAAAATCACTCACTTCATGGTAGCCACGAAGCAGCAGGGAAAGGGCAGCAAAGAGCAAAGGGCCAGAAATCCAAACTAGGACACCAGGTCACATCTCCATGACCTCTGCAGACATACAACAGTGTGTACAGCTCTCAACCCAATCAAGTCGACAGTCCAGAAACAAATGACTGGGAAAAATATACACAAAATATATCAATAATGGATTTATGTCCAGCATGTATAAGAACTATTACAAATCAAGGTTCATTGCAATTCTTATAAAAATTCCAATGTCGGGGCTGGAGGTTTAGCTCAGTGGTTCTGGTGCCTGCCTCGCAAGCACAAGGTCCTGAGTTCGATCCCGGTAACCACATACAATGCTGGGCGTGGGGACTCATGCCTATAATCCCAGCACTCGGGAGGCAGAGACGGGAGGATTGCTGAGTTCAAGGCTTGCCTGGGTTACACAGTGAGCTCAGGGCCAGCCTGAACTACAAAGCAAGACCCTGTCAAAAAAAAAAAAAATTCCAATGTCATTTTCCAGGGATATAGAAAAAAAATCCTAAAATTATATAAAATACCTGAACAACTAAAGCCATTTTGAGCAAAAAGAACAGAGGTAGAAGCAACAAAGTGTTATCCAATTTCAAAGCTATAGTAATCAAAATAGCATAATGCTGGCATAAAAATAGATAATATCAACCAATTAAGAGAAATAGAAAGTCTAGAAATGAAACCATATATTTTGATCAATTGATTTTCAACCAAAATGTACCAAGAACACATGATGAGGAAAGGGCAACTCTTCAATAAAAGGTATTGGGAAAATGGTATCCATGGCATAAGAATAAAATTAGACTCATTTTTTTTTTTTTGAGACAGGGTCTCCCTTTGTAGTTCAGGCTGGCCCTGAGCTCACTATGTAGCCCAGGCAAACCTGGAACTCAGCAATCCTCCTGCCTCTGCCTCCCAAGTGCTGGGATTACAGGTGTGAGCCACTAGGCCCAGCACTGTGGTATGTGATACCAATTGCTGGTGGGCATGAATCACCATATGTTGTTGTATGCGGTTATTGGATTTAGCTCAGGATTTTGCACTTGCTGGGCTGGAGCCAGAAACACTGAGGCAAATGTCCAGCTCTGGACTCTTTATTTTACACCATGTACAAAAATCAACTCATTATAAAATAAAGAAAAAACTCATCTGAAGTTGCAAAATTACTGGAAGAGAAACTTGGGGGGAAACTATATGATCTGGTCTGGGTAATGATTTTGTGGATTTGACTTTAAAGATGTAAGAGATAAAAATATTTTCAATTGGTCCATATTTCATTAACCACTCTAACAATTCACAGAATTATCTGAATCAAATACTGGATAGGGAATAGAGGCTGTAAATAGACTCATACCAGAGATAAGGTTCTGGGGTAAGAGATAATGACTAGAAAGGTTTCTTGAAATACTGTGCTAAGAAGTCAAAAGTCCATAAATAACTACAAAAAGGAATGCCCAAGGAGAAGGGAGAAATAAAGGAGGGGGGAGGGGAATACAGCCACAGGTCTAGAGAGACTGCTCCCGATAAACTATGCACACCGGATGAACTCCAGACCATGGGAGGTGGGGCGGGACTCCTGCGGGTTAGGGATAAAAGCACACAGCTTCTCAACTCTGATATGTCTTTCTGAGTACATCGGCACCACTCTTGCAAGAGGATGGATTGAAGCTTTGCTTTTGCTGCCTCTGGAGCCCAACCGTTTGGGGCCTAGTCAAGGATATTTATTTCCCACAAAAGCCTATGTAACAAAAGCAAAAATAGGGCTGGAGATTTAGCTCAGAGGTTCCAGGGCCTGCCTAGCAAGCTCAAGGCCCCTGGTTCGATCCCAGTAACCACATACAACAATACCGGGTGTGGTGGCTCATGCCCACTGGCAATCAGTACAACATACCACAAATACGGGTTTGGTGGCTCAAACCTGTAATCCCAGCACTCGGGAGGCAGAGGCAGGAGGACTGCTGAGTTCAATTCTTTTTTTTTTTTTTTGAGACAGGGTCTTACTTTGTAGTTCAGGCTGGCTCTGAGCTCACTATGTAGCCCAGGCAAGCCTCGAATTCAGCAATCCTCCTATCTCTGCCTCCCGAGTGCTGGGTTTACAGGCGTGAGCCACCACACCCGGCACTGTGGTATGTGGTATTGATGGCTGGTGGGCGTGAGTCTCCACGCCCAGAATTGTATGAGGTTTCCGGGGATTGAAATCAGGACCTTGTGCTTGCGAGGCAGGTGCCGGAACCTCTGAGCTCACCCTCCGGCCCTGCTGAGTTCAATTCTTGCCTGGGCTACATAGTGAGCTCAGGACCAGCCTGAACTACTAAGCAAGACCCTGTCTCAGGAAAAATAAAAATAAAAAAAGCAAGCAAAAATAGAAAGATAACAAACTAAAAAGTTTCTATAGAGAAAAGGAAACAGTTAACAAGGAGATGAGACAACCTATGGATTGAAAGGAAATGTTTACAATCCATACATCTGAGAAGGGGTTAATATCCAAACTCACTGGCTGGAAAATAATTCTCCAGTGAACCCAATTAATACAACTAATTACCCATGGTGTAAGACCTAGATAAATATTCCTCAAAGAAGATCTACAAATGACCAGCAAATATATGAATAAATCAGCATATTAATCATTATGGAAGGGTAAACCCTTTCCAATGAGACCTATCTCACACCAGTCAGAATGGTGATAATCAGGAACATAAATGGAATCGTGAGTTTAAGGCCAGCCAGGATTACACAATGAGAGCCTGTTTAAAGAGAAGAAGAAGGGAATCTTAAATGTTAAGAGAATGAAAAATCAGATGTCAATGAAATGGAAATATATATAAGCAATAAAAATGAATAAACTAGACAAAGCATACACATCAGTATAGATACAGCTCAAAACATAAACTGAATGGAAAAGCAGGTCCATCATGCTGCACATATTTATTTAAAATGTAGTCACATGCAAAATAAATTTATACATTGCTCAAAGGTCCACACATATATGATGGCATAAATAAGAAGGTGGGGATGATAAACTCAGGAGAGACCTACCTCCTGGGAGAAATGTCCATGTCCTTGAGACATGAAGGGAAAGATCCTGTAGGGACAGAAGGGACTCTTAGGTAGGGTTAGAATAAAGACTTGGGCCTTTTTAGAAAAGACAGCCTCTGCATGGCTATGAGCAGTCAGCAGTTTTTAGAAAGCTTTGTGATTTGAAGCTGACAAGGTGTGTTTTATTTTGTTTTGAGACAGGGTATTGCTTTGTAGTTCAGGCTGGCCCTGAGCTCACTATGTAGCCCAGGCTAGCCTCGAACTCATAGCAATCCTCCTGTCTCTGCCTCCCATGTGCTGGGATTACAGGCGTAAGCCACCCTACTTGGCATTGTGGTATGGATGAATTTGGGACTTTGCACTTGTGAGGCAGACACCAAACCACTGAGCTAAATCCTCAAGCCCCAGGGTGTAGTTTTTGCCGTCTGTCTCTGTGCTGTCAACTCTGTCCTTCCTAGTATAAATTTCATGCCTACCCAAACTCCCCTCATTAGCCTGTAAGACCAAATCCTTTGCCACAGCCCAATGTCCAATCAATCAAGTGCCAGTCCTCAGTGAGGTGCAGATTGAGGCTCCTACCTTGTAAAACAGGACCGAAGCCTCACATTCAGCAGTGACCCAGCTCTGGGGACTCCTACTCCTCTGGAGGGCTTTGTATCACTTCTTTTGCAACACTTGCAATAAAGTTTTTGCCTTGCACTGGTTTCCTCTGACTCTCCTATATCTATAACTGAGAAAAAAGCCTGGCCATGGTGAGTCTGGGCCCCTAGATCTGGATGTACTAGATGTAATAAATCCTTCCTTAACAGATCTGGCACTCTGAGGAACTGAAGTGCCTCTGTCCTTCCTCTGCTTCTCCAGTTGGGGGGGGTTGAGCCTGAGCCTACACTGGGAAGTGTGAGAGGCAGGGGTCGTGGCCTAAGACACACACAGCTGGGACAAGATGCTAAGTGCAGAGGGACTGATATTTGTCCAGCCTAGAACCCAAGGGCCAGCCGGGATACACACACACACACACACACACACACACACACACACACACACACACACAGAGCCAGGCTGGGTACAGTCCCTCCTGGGCCACAGATAGCTGGTGACACTGAGTGGAGCTGGCTATTGTAGCTGCGGTGTTGGCTCGCAGCTATTGCTCTTTCTTTCTTTTTTTTTTTGAAACAGGGTCTCGCTTTTAGTCCAGGCTGGCACTGAGCTCACTATGTAGCCCAGGCAAGCTTCGAACTCAGCAATCCTCCTGTCTCTGCCTCCCGAGTGCTGGGATTACAGGCGTGAGCCACCACGTCCGGCATTGTGGTAGGTGGTGTTGATTGTTGGTGGGCATGTCTCCATGCCCAGCGTTATATGTGGTTACCGGGGATCAAACTCAGGACCTTGCGCTTGCGAGGCAGGCGCTGGAACCACTGAGCTAACCCTCCGGCCCTATTGCTCTTTCTTGATTGCAACCACCTGGAGGGAGCTTTTGTTCCTGGACCCCATGCAAGTCAAGAGGCCTACCAGAGAGGATTCTGTTTTGAGCACTGTGTAGAAGGGGATTCCCAGGGCCGGGTTTCACTCTTCCATCTGTGGAAGTCTGTTCTAAGGCAGAGAGGAAAATGACCAGCCTAAGGTCACCCAGCAGATGACTGGAACTGGCTACTGTCTGGGCAAATTATTTAACCTCTCTAGGTTTCCTTGTCCTAACTGTGCAGTGGGTGCATAATTGTGTGCACATGTGTGTGTGTGATTGTGTGGAAGACTTCATACCAACACATTTATCTACTGGAATCATTGAGCTAAATCCTCAGCTCATCCTTTTTTTTTTTTTTTTTTTTGAGACAGGGTCTTGCTTTGCAGTTCAGGCTAGCCCCAAACTCACTATGTAGCCCTGGCAAACCTCGAGCTCACAGCAATCCTCCTGTCTCTGCCTCCCAAGTGCTGGGATTACAGGCATGAGCCACCACACCCAGCACTATGGTATGTGGTACCAATTGCTGGTGGGCATGAGTCACCATGCCCGGCATTGTTGTATGCGGTTACCCAGGATCAGACCAGGGACCCTGCGCTTGCCAGGCAGGCGCCGGGACCACTGAGCTAAATCTCCGGTCCCCCTCAGCTCTTTCTGATAAATTTCCAAACCCATTTTCAAGACAAGACCCGAGGGCAGAGGCAAACCATTTCCCCGTGGGATTTGAACCTAGCTCTGTCTGACCCCAGATCCCTTGTTGCTACCCTCAAAACATGTTTTCTCCCCAGCTTTCAAAGGCCCTCGTTCTAATAAAGGTCCAACAGCTCAGGGGAGGGATTTGCTGGGGACAATAACAATCCCTCCAGTTCTCATATTTGACCTTACAGGAACCTCTGAGAACACTATCCCTTCAAAGCCCTTCCCTGCTCCCTCGGGTGATGTCCCTCTGTGTCCACAGTCCCTGCATTTCCCCTTTTGCTTCCTATCCTGCCTGAGAGGACCTTTCATCAGATTCCTCCACCAAACTGTGTTTCTCAGGGACGAATCCAGGTCTAGCGCCTCTTAAGGCCCCAAGGCCCAGGTCAGGAGTATGACACACCCCCACATCTGTAGAGCTGGCCTGCAGGAAGCCAAGGAACTGGAAGTACACACAGAAAGGGCAGGGAGAGGGTAGGGCTGCCTGAACTAGGCTCAGTCCTGATCCACCTCCCACATTCCCAAAGTGAGGGGGGAGATTTAGGGATCCCAAGACAGCACGTTAACTCTTTCCTGCTCGGGTCCTCGCTGTGAAACTTGCAGGGCTCAGCCCTGTGCGAGCTGCTCAGAGATCTGCTGTCTATCCTCTCGGATCCACAGGGAAAACTAAAGCTCTGAACGCTTCTCAGAGAGGTCCCCTGGTTCCTCTGGAAGAGGGGACAGAGGTTACCATCTGGGACGATCCACGCCCACACCTGTCCTTTGTCCTTGGCCAGTGTGGACATTGTAGGAGCGCAAGGCAGCGCGAGAAAAAGGAAAAGAGACCAAGGAAGCCTGAAGGCGAGGATCTTTGAAAGCCCGCGGGAAAAGACATTCTGAAAGTAGCAGGAAGGGTCCGGGGTCAGACAGAGCTGGGTTTAAATCCCACGGGGAAACAGCTTGTCTCTGCCTTGGGCTCTTGTCTCTCGAAAATGGGCTTGGAAATCCTTGGTCCTCTGGGTTGTTGGGAAAGTTAAGTCCTGTCCCCTGATCTTCTCCAGTCTACTTTACTGCGCGGTCACCGGCCCGTCGCCCGTCTCCGTGCCGTGAGCACAGCGCCGGCACCAACGCGCGCTCCGCGCAGGCGAGGAGCCCACGCTGTGGCCTCGAATCCCCGCGCGCCCTGGGAGGCGGGAGCCGAGAGGACGTGGGAGGCCCAGGAGGGCGCCCCGCCCCCTCCCCGCTCTTCCTCAGCCACCCCCGCACCTCTCCCCTCGTCCGCCTGCGGCTCCCGCCCGCCCCGCCCCGACTCCTTCCCGCCGCGCCTCCCGCGCACCTGGTGGCCCCTCGCGGATCTCGGCCTCCATCCAGGTCCCAATCGGCGCATCTCTGCCTCTCAACTCTTTCCCCAGCTCCGCTCGGTCTCCGCCGTCCCTGGTCGCCCCGCTGGGCCGTCCGGTGGCCGAGCACGATGAGCGGGGACTGCACGGGCTACGTGAGCGCCGAGCAGGAGGTGGTGCACGGCTTCAGCTGCCCGCTTCCGGAGGGCGAGGTGACCAACATCTTCTGCTGCGGCTTCCGGGACCACAAGTACTGCTGCGACGACCCGCACAGCTTCTTCCCTTACGAGCACAACTACATGTGGTGGCTCAGGTACCGGCCCTGGCCCTAGACCCACTCTCAACCCCGCGCAGCCTTAGACCCCTCACCTGACCCTCAGCCAGGCACCACCAACCCCATCCCACCCCAGCACCCAGCCAGCTTCCCCCCTTAGTCCCCGTCTAGTTCTATTACTTCATCCTGACCATGCTTAGAACCACGCTTAAATCTTACTTCAGCTCTACCGGGAACACCTCTCTCTGTCCCTACTCCAGTCTTCATTCTACCACCGCCCTCAGCTCAGCCCCAAATCACCTACCAGCCCTTGTCCTGACAGAAGAGTGCACCTTCAAACATTCACAGGGATTCCAGACTCTGCCCCCCGGGGGTCCCCTTCCTGACATGGACACCAGCGGCTTCCCTGGCATCACCTGCCCACTCCTGGGGATTCATCCCAGGTCTTCTTCTGTCACCAGCGGGGCCTCCTCCTGTAGCCTGACTCCAGATGTGATGTAAACCTAAATACTCACTCCGTGCCATACTCCAGCCCACCTCAGCCTGCCCCAATGCATTCCTTCCCTTTCGTATGCTTCGTGTGTGCCAAACCCTTTGGTATTCCATCCTCAAACGCAGGCAGAAGACCTGGGGGCTCAAGCTACCTCTAGCCCTTCATGTCACAGTAGCCCAATGCCACAGCAGAAGCTAGCTTGAGTGTTACCAGAGGTGTATGTTGGGTGAGTCCCCTCCTACAGCTCACCAGTTTCCCCAGATGTTCAGGCAAGAGATTATATAGGTTACCTTTGACATTCCTGGGACCACCGCAGTGTAGGCTGTAGGAGGCAACAGGTCTCAATCTGTCAGGGTCTGCAAAGTCCTCATGCAGAGAATTAGTCCTGATCATCAGTCTGCTCAGGAAAATAGGCATCGCAGTGAGCCATCTCAGTAGATCATGATTTTCCTGTCCTGAGGAATTTGAGCAGAGGCTGCATGCCCTCCTGGTGGAAAAGGACCGTATTATATGGCACTGAAATCTCTCTGAACCTCTATCTTTTAAAACTCTCAAATGGGGAGAGTGATTCATCATAGCCCCAACTTACAACTAGTTCAGTGGCAAGGATCAGATGAGGTAAGAGGTGAAAATAACTTGATCTGTGCCAATGACAATTACAAATTACTGTTGATTCTGTAATTCTGTAGTGTTCAGATGGCCAGATTCAATACCCTGCACATTTGATGTCTAAAGCCCAATGAATCATTAATTTCTTTCTGTTCATCTGTATATTCATTTATTCATTGTAACCTTTCTTTGGGCCAAGTACTTTGTAAGCCACAAAAGTCAGTTATTCTCTCTGCCCTAGAGGCACTCCCAGTACCTATCCACTTAAAGAGATACAACCTGTACCTAAAATAAAACAGCGGAGGCTCTGTTCAAAGTCTTCTGTGTATTTAGTACTGAGCCTGTGGCTACCTTTGACTACAAATAGAGAATGGAGCTTTGGGAATGGTCAGAACTTGGTCCAAAGTTTGGTGTTGTCTGAATATCTGTATGGATTGCAAATTTATGTAATATTCTGGCCTCTTTCCTCATTTTTCAAACGGCCATAGTGATATCTTTCTTGTGAAACTGCTGTAAGGAGTAAGTGAAATAATGCATGTGAAATTGACCAATGCCTATAGCTGACCAGCTCAGAAGAATGTTCCTTTTCTTGACTCGTAAGTAGAAAGGAAAGCTCAGAGTATGAAAATGAACTGTCCAAGATCTGCCAGCAATATTACAGCGGACTGATGTAAAGAACATGACCTAGGACTGTTCTGGAGCTCAGTGCTTTCACACAGCCCTGGCACTTCTTCCCCGTTTTGCAGATGGGAAGATGCGAGAGAGGTGCAGTTACTACCTGGGAGAACCTCAGTGATGTGGCAGACTTGGGATGCACACACGGGCTTGTCTGGCCTCCATCCCAGGGATCCCCTATTTTGCAGCAGCCTAACCCTAACCTGGCCTTCTTCTAACCCCCAACTACTCAGATCACTTGAAAAGCACCCACTGACCCTGCTTTGTTTTCTGAGCACTGGGAGAGCCCTAGAGGATATGAATTGAACAATCCCTGCAGCACCCACCCAGACCTTTCCCTCTTCCTTGCTCCCTCCCCCACACATCTCTTTAGTCCCTCCTGTTGCCTGGGAAACCCTGTCCCTGTGGAGTGCTTGATGATGCTTTAGTAGATAGGGTGATGTCTGAGGTCACATCCATGTCAGTGTGACCCCAGTGGCAGATGAAATGTTCTATCATGTGGGACAGTTCTTACAGGGTTTGAACAGAAGACGGCTCGTAAACATCACGGATGGAGAAGGGGAACCGAGGGTCCTCAGAACATCTAGGTGATCAGTGTGCTCTGAACCTTGAGACAGTCTTTACAGCATGCCTGTTCCTGACAGAGCCCTGCTGCTGCAGGGTGGGAACCTAGTTTTGCTCTGAATTCTACTTGACCCTTCTTCACAAAATTATAAACATCACCACATAAGCACTGTTTCCTTGGAGAGTGTGCTGAGAAGAAATGCTGTCTTGAGCGGGGAAGCACATCAGAAAGTGAAGGTGCCCCATGGAAGAGCAGCTGATATTAATTCATCTGGTCCATTTGTAAACACACTCTGTCACTAGTTTTGCACTTTTACCAGGATGTCAGCCAAAAGGCAGCAGCCTTGCTGGAGGGCAAGTTGGTAGCCAGGCCCCGTATACACCATCTCATTTCATCCTTATATCTGCCTGGTGAGGGAAGAACTTGGCAAAGGGATGTCAGAAGGAGGAAGTGATTTCTCATTTTGCAGATGGCAGAACCAAGATTCAAAGTCAGCACTACCTGCTGACTCCAGAGTACTTACTTGTTACGCTGCCCATCCAGTTCTGTCTTGGGCCCACAGTGGGTTTTTTTTTTTTTTAACTCTTTCAGAGTCAGAACAGTGAAATCTACAAGGCTAGAAGCTCTCTAATCTAGTTTCCAAGCAGGACAGGACTAGCTTTATCAAGTGGCATGCTGAGCTAGGTTCCCGTGCAACCCCTCCTAAGACAGGGAACATGCCCCCTCCAGAGGAAGCCCGTCCACAGGCACACACCTCTCTAAGTGTGAGTTCTTATACTGAAAACAGATTTTCTAGAAGTGGAGGTACAGCTTATAGCAGAGCAGATGATGAGCGTTCACAAGGCCCTGGAGTCAGTTCCCAGCACCAGACAAAACTAACCAGGTTTCCTCCCCTGCAACCTCCCACATTGTTCTCAGTTCCCACCCTTGGAGGCTATTCCTGTTGTCAGATGCAGCAGGGACAATGCCTTTTACAGGTAATGGCTGCTCCTTGGTTAACCTCCTGTCAGGAACACATCCCCAGTTGTCTCTGCCGTTCTGCAAAGGACTCTTTTTAGAGGCCCCTTCCATTGTGGTTCCTGTAGATGATCCCCATCTGAGCCCAGATCTACCAACTCTATGAACAATAACTATATCTCAAATGAGAACATAATGGTTAGTTAACTTGCAAACACTATGTACTCAATGTAAAAACTGAGAAAAGGGGCCGGAGATTTAGCTCAGTGGTTCCAGCACCTGCCTCACAAGCGCAAGGCCCTGAGTTCAATCCTGGTAACCACATACAATGCTGGGCGTGGAGACTCACGCCCACCAGTCAATACCACATACCACAGTGTTGGGCGTGGTGGCTCACGCTTGCAATCTCAACACTCGGGAAGCAGAGGCAGGAGGATTGCTGGGTTCAAGGCTTGCCTGGGCTACATAGTGAGCTCAGGGCCACCCTGAACTACAAAGCAAGACCCTGTCTCAAAAAAAAAAAAAAACAAAACTGAGAAAAGGACAGGAGAAAGGAGAAGAAGAGGGCCAGGGATTTAGCTCAGTGGTTCTGATATCTGCCTTGAAAGCACAAGGTCCTGAGTTGGATCCCTGGGACCATATACCACAATGCCGGGTGTGGTGGCTCATACCTATAAATCCTGGCACTCAGGAGGCAGAGGCAGGAGGATTGCTGAGTTCAAGGCTAGCCTGGGCTACACAGTGAGCTCAGGACTAGTTTGAACTACAAAGCCAGATGGTGTCTCAAAAAAAAAAAAAAAAAAAAAAGGGCCGGAGATTTAGCTCAGTGGTTCTGGCGCCTGCCTGGTAAGCGCAAGGTCCTGAGTTTGATCCCAGTAACCACATACAATGCTGGGCATGGAGACTCATGCCCACCAGCAATCAATAGCACATACCACAGTGCTGGGTGTGGTGGCTCACACCTGTAATCCCAGCACTCGGGAGGCAGAGGCAGGAGGATTGCTGAGTTTGAGGCTTGCCTGGGCTCCATAGTGAGCTCAGGGCCAGCCTGAACTACAAAGCGAGACCCTGTCTCAAAAAAAAACCAGAAGGAAACCATGGATAATCCTAACCTAGGTGGATCTGTTCCCAATGCCTTTGCTCTTTGCCTACCACACTAGGCTGCCCAACCAAAAGGGAAATGAAGTGTCCTGTGTGAGTTCAGCTGGCATCAGGGGAATGGAAGGAAGAGGAAGAAGACTAAGAAGAGTATTAAGAGTCTTGTGAGGGCCGGAGGGTTAGCTCAGTGGTTCCGGCGCCTGCCTCGCAAGCGCAAGGTCCTGAGTTCGATCCCCAGTAACCACATATAATATTGGGCGTGGAGACACGCCCACCAACAATCAACACCGCATACCACAATGCTGGACGTGGTGGCTCATGCCTGTAATCCCAGCACTCGGGAGGCAGAGACAGGAGGATTGCTGAGTTCGCGGCGGCTTGCCTGGACTACATAGTGAGCTCAGGGCCAGCCTGAACTACAAAGCGAGACCCTGTCTCAAAGGCAAAAAAAAAAAAAAAAAAAAAAGAGTCTTATAAATAGTATTAATGGGATATTTGAAGGAGGACCCCAAGGATAGTGGAGGGATAATAGGGGACAGTCATGTGAAATAGGAAAGATGGTGACCCCAGATCAGGTATGATATTATGATAATAAATATATTCTTAGTCTTTGCTCCCCATTCCTCAGACAGAACTCTCAAAACCTTGTAGAGAGGGTGCTAGGGAGAATCTTTTTGTTCTAATATCTGGTCTTTGGTCTCTAGTTCCTGACATAGAGCCCTCAAAAGACAGTAGGAATATTTTGTATTCTAAAGAGGCAACTCCTAGGCTCCTGGAAGCCTCCAGATGGCTGCTGGGGAACGACTGTGCATCCTACCACAGCCCTGATCTCCAACGAGGGGACAGTGATGGTTAGTGATGTGATTAACCATGCTTTGGAATGAAGGCTCTGTAAAAATTCAAAGGCCTGTGCTCACTTCAGCAGCATATATACTAAAAATTCAAAAGCCAGGGCTCAGAAACTTCAGGATGGCTGAACATGTGGGAGTCCCCAGGGGGCAGCACACTTGGAAGGGTACAGAAGTTCCTCAGCAACTCCTGTGCTTTGCTGTATGCACCTCTTCACACCTGCTGTTCAACTGCATCCTTTGTAATATCCTTTGTAACACGCCGATAAACACAGGTGATACACATAGGCATTTCCCTGAGTCTGTCAGCCCCTCTGGTAAACTAATCAAGCCCAAGGAAGGGGTCATGGGCACACTAGTTGATGACTCTTGAGTCACTAGGTAGGGGAGTCTTCGGCTTGTGATTGGCATCTGAAATGGGGAAGGCAGTTTTGTGGGACTCAGCCCTCACTCTATGGGATCTGAGACTATCTCCAGGTAGTGTCAGAAGTGAGTTCAGTAATACAATAGATAGCTGGTGGCCACTGGAGAGTTGCTTGGTGTGTGCATAGGGAAGCCCACAAATCTTGTGTCAAAAGTGTCACGTTGAGTGGCATGTGAGAAAAACGTGGGCATCTTTCCCTTCATGCTAAGTGTTCAAAGCCTGAATTTGGCAGAGGCAGTGATATGGGAAGGTGAGAGGGTGGGGAGCCACAGTTGGGTGGTATTTCACATGTGGACTTGACTCTGGGGTGGCCAGGAGGACCATGGGAGCCAGGTCAGACATTACCTTGAGGATGGAAAGATACTTTGTGTTTCACTAAGCTCTTCTATGTGTTGTGATTTGGGGAACAAAGGGCCTTTAAGACCATTCTCAGCTCTCTGAGAAAAATAGGAGCAGGTGGAGAAGAGCAGGGAGGGAAGCACACACGCTGAGTCTTGTCACACGTGACACTGAGCCATACCATGTTATGCATGTGATGAATATCTGAGAGAGAAGGTGCTTCTTCCCATGCCTGTGTGAGGCAAGTGTGGACAGAGACGAAGTCACAGCTGATTCCTACCACACCTGTCACTTTTCTACAGCATGCTACTCCCAGAGCCCTGGACATTCAGCATCCTGTGCTTTTCTTTTCCCAGTATCGGTGCTCTGGTGGGCCTGTCCATAGCAGCAGCAGTCCTCCTGGCCTTCATTGTCACTGCCTGCGTCCTCTGCTACCTGTTCATCTGCTCAAAGCCCCGTAAGAAGCTGGACTCAGGCTTAAGCTTACAGATGACAGGTAAGAAAGAGGCCACAAGCATTGTTTGGGTTCTCTAGGCTGACATCATTACAGAGGGGAGATGATTCAAAGTGATGTTCAGAACGTTTGCCTCATGAGTTCGTGGAATAGCCAGCAGCAGCAACACATTTCTCAGAACGTTCATGACTAAACATTTCCATCCCAAATCTTCATGGGCTCAGTGTTCATCAGTCACTTGACGTAGTTAGTACTCAACCATTATATAGTCTATATTATATAGACTAATCCACGTGGTAGATTTTCTAAGTCAATGTTTAATTCTAGCCTTGAGGAATGGAAACTGATTATATTATCTCGAGCAAAACAGAATTAATAAGAAATTTTCTGGTCCCCATTTTCACAATTTACTCAGAAACTAAATACAAGAATGTTTTGATTGTCCAATGTTCTGACTAACCATTGTTTCTTTTTTGAGACAGGTCTCACTTTGTAGTTCAGACTGGCTCTGAACTCACTATGTAGCCCAGGCTGGCTTCGAATTTACAGCAATCCTCTTACCTCTGCCTCCCAAGTGCTGAGACTATGGGCATGAGGCACTACACCCGGCATTGTTGTATCTGGTACTGGGGATCAAACTCAGGACCTTTCACTTGTAAGGCAGATGCCAGAACCACTCAGCTAAATTCCTAGCCCACTGACTAACCATTGTTCCATCACCATAGGATATTAGGAGCTTCTAAGGGGAAAAAGGAATTGTTTTTTCATAAATCTTTTTTGGCATTCATTATTAGAACCTCCTGAAAAAAACTGAAACATACAAATCTTTGTTGGTAAAAGCTCTTTCTGAAGCCAAGGATGGTGACACACTGCTATAGTCCTAACACTTGGGGAGGCTGAGGCAGGAGGACTGCAAGTTCAAGTCTTACCTGGATAATTTAATGAGACTCTGTATCAAAAAATAAAAAATAAAAGAAGGCGGCCAAAGATTTAGCTCAGTGTTTCTGGCACCTGCCTAGAAGGACAAGGTCCCTGGTTTGATCCCCAGTAACCATATACAACAATATTGGGCGTGGTGATTTACACCCACCAGCAATCAGTGGCACACATCACAGGGCTGGGTGTGGTAGCTCATGCTTATAATCCCAGGACTCAGGAGCCAGAGGCAGGAGGATTGCTGAGTTTGAGGCTCGCCTGGTGAGCTCAGAGCCAGCCTGAACTACAAAGCGAGACCCTGTCTCCAAAAAAAAAAAAAAAGAAAGAAAGATTGGGAATGTAGTTAAGGGCAAAGGCTTTGCATTCAATCCTGAGTTTTACCAACAAGAAAAACAGCATTATTATCTGTTTTACAGATTGAGAGAGGTTGAATGACTTGCCAAAAGTGCCACAGCTAACAAATGTGAGGTAAAAATCCCACCCATGCCTTTCTGCTTCCAGTCATATTTCTTCTGTCCACCACACAGACTCTGTGCAAGTGTATAATTAAGCACAAATCTGTTTGATACCAAAAGTATCTATGATTAGTGAGGAAATTGACTAGGCAAAATAGAGGAGAAAAAGTGTCCCACAGCAGGCCAGACAGAGGTAAAGGTGTGTCGGCAAGATTGAGTGGGACGTAGGCCATACCTGTTTATCTGTGCCGAGGCACTGTGGGAAAGATGCCGAGTGGAATGGTGTCGCTTCCCCCTCAACCAGCAAGGAAGACGCGACCGCGAGCTCTTCTTTCTGCTGTTTATTCAGGAACGTGCGCCCGAGCCAAAGCTCTCTTTACAAGCATCTCCCAGCATATATATCCACAGGCCAATGCCTGGAGGACACGTGGCAACCCAGGTTCCACGAGTTCCGCATGCAGCAGCTGATCACAGGCCTTGATTGACATCACCCGTGCTCGGTGGGAGGACCCCCCCCACGGGAAGATATACAAGCGCCTATACAGGTGGTGGTAATAACAATAAGGCTCAAACCCGTGCTCCGTGGTTGCATCTCTCTGCGGGGTCGTGCAGCCGTATCATGGAAGCAAGCCAGCTGATCAGGCAGTGCCTAATCCTCAGCGCCATCGTTGGGCGCGGTTGCCCTTTGGCTCTCCACAGTTCCCCCTTTTTGTTTTAATGGCCAGAAAAAAACATGCGCCAGGCAAGAGTAGAGGTCTGATCTCTGATCGGAAATGAAAGGGTCCCGCAATGATCCAGCGCAAGACTTATCATCTCACGAGCACCGTACCTGCCCGATACCTTTTTCTCAGAGATAGGGCCTGGGGTATCAACCTGTATGCAATCAGACTTGCTCTTCTCGGGGCCGCAACTTGCTGACCCAGAGTGCAGTGCTTTGCCTCGCATCCTGCGCACAACGGTTACTTGTCAAGTGCCATCAGCCACACTTACGGGACTGTCCAGCCTCTAGGGTGGCAAAAGCCTGAATCAGCATAGCTCGTTTTCGCCTCTGAGCACGCCTGACCGCGCAGATGCACCGCAAACCAACCAAGCAGGCTAGAAGCAAAAGAGCAACCAGGGTTCCCGTCCCCGCCCATTCCTTAAGAATGTTCATTGCACGGGTGATCCACAACGCCAGTCCTTCTGCCAGGGCTGCATCCATCTGGGCCGAATTCACCTGCACCACGGCCATTCGCAGTTCTCTCAGAGTGGCGTCGAATGTGTTGGACCAATTTCGCATCATGACGAAGTGGAATTGGCTTTGGGAACACTGAGAGAAGTCCCCATCTCGGCTCGGCAGGGACACGAGTCTCGCTCAGGATGACTATCAGCGATCATAGGACGAGCTTCATTTTCACACCTTCTCACCAACCGTTCAGGGACCCACACTGGCTCCAGACGGTCCTGCGGAAACACACAAACAGACCCTCTCGCCCAAGTCAACACCGGATCTGGTCCATTCCATACCCCTGAAAGAACGTCCTTCCACTTAACATATCCCTGCAGAGGGTTCTCACCACGGGCGTGACAATCAGCAGCTGAGAGACCATTCACATCCAAACTTAAAAAATTTAGGGTAAAGAGGGCTAGGGAGACTCTTTCTTTGGGGGTGCAACCTCGGCCTATTCCCCCTTTTTGTTTTTGCAACATTTCTTTCAAGGTGCGATGGGCCCGTTCTACAATACCTTGTCCCTGTGGATTATATGGTAAACCATGTGCCACAGTCACTTCCATTTGCTGGCAAAAAACCTTAAAAGAGTGACCAATATAAGCAGGCCCATTATCAGTTTTTATTTGTCTAGGTTGGCCCCAAGAGGCCCAGGCATCTAGGCAATGAGTGATAACATTATGGGCCTTTTCTCCAGACATGGGTGTGGCGTGGATCACGCCAGAGCAGGTGTCAACGGAAACATGCACATATTTCAACGTGCCAAACTCTGCAATATGGGTGACATCCATTTGCCATACTTGCAAAGGACGCAAGCCACGGGGGTTAACCCCATATGATGGAGAATGAGCGTGGACACTACATTGAGAACATTTTAAGACAAGTGCCCTGGCAT
>PVIC010034202.1:0-19707 GCA_004025085.1 Thryonomys swinderianus
TGGATCTAATCAGGAAACCTGCTACCTAGAAAACAACTGAAGGTTTGTACAGAGTGGCCTGGCTGCTAAAGTGTTTTCTTTTTGAGTAATTTATTTTCTAAATATGATCTGTACCTATAATATTCTCCTCTTCCAAAAAAATTTAATATAAATCACACTTGTTGCATTTCTAGTAATGAAGTGGGGAATAAAGATTTCCTGGAGAGCACAGAGGGAACAAAACACAGAGAATTTCCCTTGAACACTTTATGGGCTCATCTTTTCTCTGAAGTCTTATTGTTCTAGGGTCAGCTGCCATCCTCAACTTTCTCTAAATATTTCTTGTACCCTTTTACATCTTCCTGTGTGTGCCTCTTAACCTTTCTTTGCCTCTCAACTTTCTGCTCTTCTGTTAGGCAGAGTACTTGTACTTTTTGTTTTTTTTGTTTTTTTTTTTTTGAGACAGGGTCTTGCTTTGTAGTTCAGGTTGGCCCTGAGCTCACTATGTAGCCCAGGCATGCCTCGAACTCAGCAGTCCTCCTGTCTCTGCCTCCTGAGTGCTGGGATTACAGGCCACCAGGCCCAACAGAGTACTTGTACTTTTTCCAATGTGTGAAAGACATTTTGGTATTAATTGATGAGATTTTTTTCCTGGTAATCACCACTGCCTGCTGCCACCCACTTAGGGAAGGAGTTGGTATATTCCCCTCATGGTGGAGTTATAGCAGGTGTACTAGAGGAAACGGAAAATAGTTTATTTTTGAGTTTCTAAAGTAGACTTTTTTTCTAAAGTAGACATGAAGCGCGACTGTTGAGGGGCCCCCGGACAGACCACTGACCATTTTGGAGAAGGATCAAAGCCAGCTTATTGCTGGCAGCTTTCAAGGAATTCACATTATCTTGGATGCATCAAACAAAAGTTTAGTCTCATTTTTTTTTTGAGACAGGGTCTCGCTTTGTAGTTCAGGCTGGCTCTGAACTCACTATGTAGCCCAGGCAAGCCTCGAACTCAGCAATCCTCCTGCCTCTGCCTCCCGAGTGCTGGGATTACAGGCGTGAGCCACCACACCCAGCACTGTGGTATGTGGTATTGATTGCTGGTGGGCGTGAGTCTCCATGCCCAGCATTGTATGTGGTCCCCGGGGATTGAACTCAGGACCTTGCGCTTGCGAGGCGGGCGCCGGAACCACTGAACTAACCCTCGGGCCCTAGTCTCATTTTTATACCTTTCTGTTTCTATGGGAGGGAAAATAACTGTAGTCAATGGAGAGTCATTAATCCAAACATAACTACATAAGCAAAAGTTGCGGTGAAGGTGAGCAGGAGTTTGGCAGGGGGTTCTGAGATTGCCTTGCTCTAGAGTGCGCAGTGCAATAGTGAGCATAGTTCCAATATATCGTTCTCAGCAAGCACAGTTAACCCATAGTTGTCCATTTTTACACCAGGAGACAGATTTCACCCTCATACATGTACAACCTAACTACAAAGTAGAAAGAAAATATTTTCAAGCTGTATAAATTGATGGTATAAATAATACATTGGAAAAGACTGTAAAATAACTTCAGAGTCAGCTTCCTGTTCTAAATTTGCTCAAGAATCATAAATTGGATGAGGAGAGAAATGAAGAGAGATCAAGGACCAGGACTTACTGTGCAGACTGTGGCCTGCCCTGTCTGCCCACGGCTTGGCTCTTGGCTGTTGTTGGTGATCTAAGGCTGGAGGACAGTTATGGTTGATAGTAGGGTGTGGCTCAGGGTGTGAGTCCCAGAGATCCATGCACTCCATGTGCAGAATGAAGTGCTGCCTGGAGTGACACGGAGGGAGCTGGAGGCAGCTCCTAGTCCACCACAGGATGCAGTGGATTTCATTTGATAGGACATGAACCTGCTCAAGCAAGAGTGATGGATCTAAATGGGCTCTGATGACCGGGTGAGAGGACATGGACAGTGGGAGGTGATGTCCCAGCCAGTATGGAGGGGGTATGTCCTGTCCTCAGTATGCCTCAGTATGCCTGAGGACCAGGGGCTTCTTCCATAGCACAAAATGGTGCCGAGGCAAAGAAAGGAATAGGGAAAGGAGAGACTGAGGAGGGAAATACTTGGCTTCTGAGGTCATTTAAGGTAGAAGCTATAGAATACTTTTCTGTGGTAGTTTTATTTTAAACCCTAATTACCACTGAAAATATATGGACTCTCTTAGGTAGAGAAAATAAAGACCGAAGGTGCATTGATGAGTAAGGGATCTTTTGAAAACAACAGAGCTTGTTTGGAGGAGCTGCAGCTGATGGGAGGACTGGAATCAACAGTCTGGAGTCAAATGGCCAGCTGAAGCAGAAACAGTGGGGAGAACAGGAGCAGTGGAGTTAGGGAAGCTTGAGCATTGCTGAGGGATTACCAGAAATACCTGAGCCAAGAGAAGTTTGGTAAACTTCAAACTGCACAGGTACTTAAAATCATTAGAATTTGTATATTAAAGTAAAAGTGACTTCCAGATAACACTTAAAATGAGAAAATAAGGTTTTATCTTATTTTTTCTTTCAATCTGAATATAAACAATTTGGTCTTATGAGACTGTTACTTCATGTTTTAGGAAAGCATTGCTTCTAATACTGATAGTTCTAGCTCAATGCCAAAGGGAATTTTAAAAAGATACTATTGCCTGGTCTCCCTTCCAGAAATTTTGATTAGATTGGCTTGGGATGTTGTTTGTTTTCAAAAACTACCCTGCTGATTCTAACATATGACCAAAGCTATGAACTACTGCCATGTGGATTTAATTTACTACATCATGGAGTTTTCAGGAGACCATCTTTTATAACATATGTCTTCCATAAGGAGGATATAGAGAGAGCTATAATTGATCTTTTTTTAACTTTTCAGTCTTCCTAAATCTCATGATTCAATTTATAAAAAAAGTTTTCTCTCTTTCCCTTTGGTGGCCTGCTTTCAGAATTTTGTTTTGTTTTGTTTTGTTTTTTGTTTTTAGAGACAGAGTCTTGCTTTGTAGTTCAGGCTGGCCCTGAGCTTACTATGTAGCCCAGGCAAACCTTGAACTCAGCAATTCTCCTGTCTCTGCCTCCCAAATGCTGGGATTACAGCCGTGAGCCACCGTGCCCGGCCCTGTGTTATGTGGTATTGATTGCTGGTGGGCGTGAGTCACCACATCCAGCACTGTATGTAGTTACTGGGGATTCAACTCAGGACCTTGCGCTTGTGAGGCAGGCGCCAGAACCCCTGAGCTAAATCTGCCCCAGAATATTTCATTTTTCTGACCCCTTTTAGGAGAAGAGAATAAAGCCACACAAATCTATTTTTGCACTTGATTAAAAAATTGAGATAAAAAATTTGGACTCTGGTTTACCTGAAATTAGGGGACAAGGTATGATTGTATTAATTTATATTATGAGCAGACATGAGGAATTACAGCTGTGTTATGTTTTATCTTCTACATTTTCAACTTAATATAGAACTAAAACTTGAAGCAGTGATTATTAACCTGTTAGAGTTGACATATCTAATAGATATTTGTTTAATCTCTTGATCTGTCCCACCGATCCTGCCCTCAAAAATGCCACATATCACAGATTTGGTTTAAATTACATGATTTAAGATGAGCCCTCTTTGGGATGTCACTTGATATTGTTGACACAATGGCTAGTATCTTGGTTGTCATGTCTGGTGCCACTTTCTTCACTGTATGGGTGAATTTGGTTGATCTTTTACATTTTTTTCTATTCACACATCTCCTTGGAAATGTCTGATGCCACTGAGTATTCTTGTGAGGAGCAGGATTTAGCAACTGAGATATTCTAGGTTGAAAGGGACATTATTTACATTTTACAGCTATTAATGACCAACTAGGGTGGTCTCTATTTGGGAGAAAATTAAAATGATCTATATTTCATTAGAAAAGAAGAATAGTGTAGTAGTGTTCATTACTGCTTACTTTTCAGTTATCATTTCAGGTTACTCATATGTTACTCTGTAAACCAGTGGTGCTTCTTCATGATGATTTTTCATTCCTAACCAGAAATTTATACTTTTCATGACCTCAATACAGGCACACTGTAAGACATCACAGAGCATTTGTGTGTGTAATGAGGGTGTAGTCAGGTTTTTTTTGGAGTACTTTAAGCCATAGATGAATTTATACTAGTTGTAAACTTGGAAAAGTTAGAATTAAATTTTCAACAATGTAATAACATTCTGATTTATTCTAATTTATATAATCACAATTTGGTTTAAAAATCTATGCATTAATCCCTAAAGTATATTATAATGCTATGTTTAGATGACGTGATCGAGTGATCTTAAAGTAGTTTTCTACTGAAATATTTTTCAAACTTTCTAGAAATAAGTTCTGTTTGTTTTCTTTTTTGGCACTGAAGATTGATCCCCAGGCCATCACATAGTGACATCCCCAGGCCATCTTATTTTGAGACAGTCTTGCTAAGTTGCTGAAGTAGGAATTAACCTTGTGATTGATCCTTCTGCCTCAGCCTCGGGAAGTCTAATGTATATAAGTTAAAAGAGAAAATACAAATAAATTAAAAAGTTACACAAATAATTTATGGCCTCTGGGCTTACATTATGCACAGGAATTGGGGGAAAAGGAACCACCTATTCTTTGGTGGGTAAAGAGCTATCACAGGACATAACCAGCAAGAATAAGTGAGGAATTTCTTCAGTCATGAAGCCAACTTACATTTCTTGGCTTTGCAGTCACTGGAAATCACTGCATTATTCCATTGAGATTTTAGAATTTGTTTTAACTATGGGTATCTTTTGTTTAGGAAAAATCTCATAGAGAAGCAAGAGAAACAAAGTTGCCTTGGCTGAAGCAAGAACCTGAGGACTGAGTTATGTTTACTCCACCTTTCTCCCAACTCCCTCCCAGATATCTTGCTGGCCAGAGAAAGGGTTGTAGGGAGAGTGCTTAAAACTAGTCAACTTTTAAAGGAACCATAACAAATACTATTTTTGAGTGATTTTTAAGTACAATGTTAGCCTGCATATACTCTTGATTACTTATAGAATGCTGTAAGTTAAGCTTTATTAGATCCAGTTTACAGATGGACAAACTGAAACTTAGGAAGATGATGTGAGGTACTGGAGACCATCCTGCTGGATGTATAGAACTTGAGGTAGTTCCTATTTATTCTCACAACTTATGCTTTTCCCTCTACTTTATCCTACTGCATCCCACAGACTAAAAACCCAGAAGCTAACCTGCTTATGCAAAACAGTATCCCCAGAAACAGCACAAAGCAGAAAAGAATCTAACTCACTCTATATACTTGATTTTCTTCTCTTTTTTCTTTTCCTATTGTAATTCTCATTAATTGTGGAAAGAGATATTAGTCGTGATGTCATGATGGAGATTGGGCAGGTAATCACTATCTTCCAGAACTATTTGTAACATATAGCATAAGTAGTAGAAGTTGAGAAGATGGTGGGGTATGTTTGGCATTCCTCATTTGAAGATACAGGGCCTTGTAGGCTGATGGAATGAAGTTACCTCTTTCTATGTATGTATTGATTTTTTTCATATTTTTAAAAAAATTGTTTTATTTTTATTGGTACATTGTATATATATATATGGTGGCCAGGGCTATTCCACATTGTCTACCCTCTTCTTTTTCTTTCCTGCATTTTAGGAAACATGAATTTAATAATAGTGCTCAGTGGGGAAGCATAAAACATTGCAAATGGGGTAAAAGACCAGAACAAAGAAGAAATGAAAAAAGATTAGGCATTCTTAGTTCTTCATCAAGCACTGTATATAAGAAAAAAATGGAATTCTCTTTTAGAGTTCTATCAAAATATAGACATAAGCATGAACACCAAGCAAAAACTCCTAATCTGTGTGCTAGCAAGTATCAGGCCTTAATATATCTCTTCTTGTTTTTTTTTCAAAACAATTTTATTAGTATACTTTTGATACATATAATGATCACATTCATCATAGGGAATTTGTGCCTGTATGTAATATATCTTGATTCTTCTTTTATTCCCCATTTTCTTCCCCTCTGTTCTACCCTCCTTCCCCTCTCTGTTTACAAAATTTTGTTTCCATTTCTCTTCTATTCTTCTTTTACTTTTACTTCCATTTCCTTTCCCCATCCCTCTTCTTATTTGAACATTTTTTTTCCTACTTCCCAATGTCTTGCTGAAGGATAAAAACTAGTACTTTATCCCATTCATCCAAATAAAAGCATAGTGGAACTTAAAGTAATACCACATATTTTAAATGATTTGAAGACAAAGAAATTTCTTTAAAAACAAGGAAATTATGGTTTATATGGCAAAAGACAAATTAAAATACAAAAGCAGTCAGCAAATAAAATAAGCCTATATAATTTATTATTAATTTTGCAAAATAATATTACTAAATTAACATTCTCATAAAGAATCAAAGATTCTTATTAAAATTGAACAATATTGGAAAAGAAAGTTACCCAGTCAGGGCAATGGCTTCCAGGAGAATTCTGTCCACCAAGTACACATATTATCTTGATCATGAAAGCTCAGAAGGTCCCATATAAATTATTTCCCACATCACAGTTTAGCTAAAGGAATATTCCTCTTGTGAACAATATTTTTCCAACACACTTATTAATCTACAGATAAAATGTTAAATAAATAGACCACTGAATGATGACAGAGATCTAACACATATCTCTCTTCCATTTACTGAGGGGTTATGATAGCTAAGCCTTATGTATTTATTTACCACTATTTAATTCTCAACCTTATGAGGTAGGTACTATCATTGTTCTAATTTGTAAATGGGGAGCTTAAGGAACAGAGATTGTACAAGTTCCTTAAGAGTCACATAATGAACAAATAATGGACCAGACAATTTGGCGATAATGGAGCACAGCGAGTCAGGTTTTGCTTCTCAAGCTCAATGGCATCATAGTCTATTTCTTTTTCTTTTTTATGTTTTATTAATATGTGTTTTTAGGATATAACGTTTACACTCCCTGTGGAGAATTGATACATGTACTGATACATGTTAATTCCTTCGTTTCATCCCCTTCCCCATCCATGTCTTGATTTCCTTTTTTTTTTCATGTTTGAAGCACATAATATTCATATTTCTTGCATTTCATTTTTAAAGCAGACAGTCCGAGGTCCTCTGATAAGGCCCTGCAGCCTGGACAAAAACTATGTGGTATCTTCAACACTTTTCCTTTCTCCAACTCATTTCTGTGTGACAAAATCCTAAATTAGTACCTTCCACTAGATTTCATGCACAGGAAACAGTTCTAAATTCATTCCTCCTTTTTAAGTCAGTCATACTGTACCTTTTCTGTTGATCTATGTTTTAACTCTCAAAGGGCAATCTAATCTTTCTCATTGAGTCCCTGATGAGTGGGTCTGCATTACCTGGAGGGAGGCCTTTAAAATGCACTAAACCTCTGTTTTCTCAGTTCCAGAAGAACAATAAATTCTTCTGGGATTTATTGTTAATGATGTGAATGAAAATGTAGACGGACTATTAAGCAGAGTTTTGAATGACATGATTTGAAAGGAAATTTTTTTTTTGAGACAGGGTCTCTCTTTGTAGTTCAGGCTGGCCCTGAGCTCACTATGTAGCCCAGGCAAGTCTCAAACTCAGCAATCCTCCTGTCTCTGCCTCCTGAGTGCTGGGATGACAGGTGTGAGCCACCACGCCCGGCGAAAATTTTTTATATTAGCCAGTAAAATCAGAATGAAGAAGGCAGTACTAGGAAAGAATAGAACAAATTTATTTATTAAATCACTTATGTGGAAAGGTGTCAAGTATTTATAACATGTAAAGACTTAAGAAAGGTTCCCATAGTACATGTGGCAGATGAGTATCTTGACTTTACAGTGGTCTCAATATTTCAAAAAAAAGATGAAATTTGACATAGATAATTTTAACAGGGGTACTTAGGTCTAGGATAAGGCAAAGCAAAATGGACCTACTCTTCATCTGGTTCCAATAATATAAAACCATAATGGTGCAGCTGTAATTAAAAAGCAGCCTCTGTAAGAGAAACCCATATATGTATGAGTAGTGGATGTTTTTGGTAAAGTGCCAAGAATACACAATGGGAAAAGAGAATCCTCTTCAGTAAGTGATGCCAGGAACGCTGGTTGTCTGTGTGCACAAGAATGAAATTGCATCCTTATCGTACCATATATAAGACATCATTTCAGAATGGATTAGAGATTTAAATATAAGACCCAGAGCCATGAAGCAACTCATAAAAAGGATAGAAAAGTCCACAACATTGTTCTGAGCAAGAACATTTTTGGAAAAGGCTCTAAAAACACAGGGAACAAAGCCAAAAATAGACGAATTACAACAAGCTAAAAAGTTCCAGCAAAACAAAGGTTGCAGTCAACAGAGTAAAAATACCGTTTATTGAATGAACAAATATATATGTAAAAGCTGAGAGTTATTTATATAAAAAGTATACAAAGAACTAAAATAATTCAGTAGTAAGAAAAAATAATTGATTAAAAAATGAGCAAAGGAACTATTTCTGAAAAGAAGGCATACAAATAGCTGGCAGATACATAAAATATTTCAACATTAATAATTATGTAGGCAAACCTCGAACTCAGCAATTCTCCTGCCTCTGCCTCCTGACTGCTGGGATTACAGGTGTAAGCTACCACGCCTGGCTGAAAAATATTTTCTAATTGACACCAAGGTTTGGATAAGTAGGAGGTGGCAATAAAATAATCTAGTGGTACATGTCTATAGTCTGAGTTTTGAGGTGGAGGCAGCGGAATAATTTGAACTCAGAATTTCAAGACTATTCTGGGCAATAGTGAGATTCCATCTCAAAACCAAACCAAACCAGATGAAATGAAACAAAATCAAACTAGCTGATATACTCTATTATATTAATAGAAATATGTATCTCAAAGTTTTTGTGGTCATTACATTCCATGATGACCACATTATGCCTAAATTGTTATCTTAATAGCCTTTGTAGCATATTTAACATCAGTAAACTTAATGATGTCGAGGAGGTAGCAATACAGATGGTTAAGAAAGTTTAATTTCATGCTACAACAGAAAAAAGTTAAAGTAAAACAAGAACAGGATGATCAACCCACAGAAAGTTTATGGATTTTTTTCATATGGGAAAAGCTGGAAGAAAAAAATACAATTGCTTTGAGTAGAATGATTCTTTTTGGAGAAGAATTAGACTGTTGTATAACAAAGGGTTAATGGACAGCCTGTGTTGTTAGCAAGGCAAAAACTACTGGAAGACTAAATCCTTTCTATTTTCAGATTTATATAGAAAAAAAGAAATGCTGTAAATGTTGGAAAAATCTCTTCTGTTGTCGCTTTTTTTGAGGAGCATATCCATGCTAATGACTTGGCTATTAGGATTTCATTTTATTTCCAGATTGGCAAATCACAAACTACGTAATTTAGAGTTGTTTTTGTGGAACATCTGAGTTCTTACATGGTGAACTACAACATAACATACAGAGGTACAATTTGGTTTTCTCACTTGTAGATTTTTCTTTAGTTATAATGACAAGATAGGCTTATGATATTTCTGATGGGATAAAGGCATTAGAATCTTTTATTTTGGCTTGCATCCATGAGATTCATGATGAAGGAGGATGGCTTCTAAAAGCACCTTATGCTTTTAGCTTGGCAGGAAATGTCAGTTAGGGTGATCTCAGGAGGTCTGCAGCGCTAAGAAGTAAAATGATCCTGCAGGAGTGGAATAATTAATTAATTTTGGTTTTAAATGTTCAGAATTTTCTACCAAATCAGATTTCAATCTGTTAAAAACTAATGTCCTAAAGGACAAAGGCTTTGTCTCTTCTCTCTTTCTTGTAAAATTTTTTGTAAGCCTGGGACATTAGGAACTATAAGAGACTAGATCTTAAGTAAAACAGCTAAATTTATGAGAGAACATATTATTCCACATCAAGTTCTAGAGAAATACAGTTGCACAGAGCCTTATGTATAATGGACTTTACAAAAAAAATTTCTTCATATGCCATACTACTCTCCCATTGGGTATGGTTTAACAACAAACAAAAAAATTATTTAGTGTATGGTGGCAACCTAAGGCATTTATAGGTTTCCTGTTACTATTTTTGCTGGTTCCAGGAAGTAACATTCATAGATACCATTGGTGTATTTTAGAAATGTGATCTGGCCAATAGTATCCCTAAATCTCATAACAGTGAATCATATTATTATAAATCTAATTGCTATAAATGCAATAACAATTAGTAATGCTATTCAGGGCGAGATAACTGTGACTCATATGGTTCTTCACACAACTTAACATTTCATCTGGACTTACAAGGATTGCCTTCTCAGTTTAAAAATAATTATTTGTACTCATGAAGAAAGTAGGATTTAGAAAAGTTGTATAACATGGTTGAGTTGCAGTTAGAAAGTTGCACAGGTGTAATTTCAATGCAGAAATTCTGGGCTTGTTTTATTTTGCCAAATCACAGAAAAAGCCCATGATGGGGGAGTTCAGGTTGCAGAGGCATCTGAGAGGAACGCTACCAATCTCAGCTGTTACTGGGAACAGTCTCTACTTCAAGGAAACAAGGACATGTGCACTATGTCAAGGAGAATGAAACACTCTGCAGTGGTAATGTGTTTATAAGAATTGGAAGAATCTGTTTTATCAACATCAACAAAAAGGATGGTTGAATTTTCTTGTTGAGAATATTAAAAACTGTACTTATAGGGGAGATCTTACATAAAAGATCTAGAAAAAACTGAGAAAATTACTGATAGAAATTTATATGGTTAAATTCTGTATGACTGGTCCTGATAACATAGGAGGTGTTTTCATTGGTTGATGAGGTAGGAGGCAAAAATTGGATAAGTGTCCCATAAATTCCTGTATGTGCAAATAGATACACCTGGAGGACATGCTAATGAGTGCAATAAATAGATCGCAGATAGGCAAATACTAGATCTTCTGTTTGATATACCTGTAGATGCAAATGAGCTCTAGAAAGTATGACAACAGTTTTTGTAGAATGGGAAATTTCCAAAGGAGATTTGGTGTGGGAATGTAATGAGGGGAAGGAATAAATATGATTCTGAAATAAAGTAAAAGAGCATGTATATAGGGGGTGGGGAGGTGTGGGTGGGTGGGGATATGGGTAAAAATGAGAATTGACTTGTGTCATATATTGGTACAAATTCCCCAATGTTATGTGTGATTGTGAGATGTATATAAATTGTACCAATAAAGAATTCAATTTAAAAAAATTGGATAAGTGTAATGTAGAGACTTATAGTGTAATCTGATGACCTCTTCATTTTGGGAGAGGACCTTTTAGAATGTCTGTCTTCTCTTGTGTTCCTACAGACTGAAATTTACAGATTTATCTTGCCACACATGGAGCTTTATAGATGTAGGTATAATATGTGAAATTTCACAAATGCTGGCACCACTCAAAGTATAAACGCTAGTACACACACAGAGTTTTAAGGATGGAAGGATTATACACAGAAATCACCTGACATTTATGCAACCGTACATAATTGTGAGGGTTGCTCTAGAGATACAAGCCATATTCTTCAACATCATCTGATCCTATTAGGATTACTTCTTGGGATTCTTCAATATTGATAATATATTTTTACACTAATAATAGCAGTAGAATATCTTTACTCCTGTAACTTTTATATCTCAATTGATGAAAAATTATGAAATGGAAGAAATATTCATTGAGCCTATTTAAATTTCAATACAGTAGATGTTTGAGGTGTCCTTGATTTTTACTCTCTTTGATGATAATAAATGTTGTCAATTATAGTCACTCAATAATTTTATTAAGTGTTGTACATTTAGTGCTTAAGATCATAGACTCTACAGCCAGTCTGCATATTTCTGATCATGTGTGAAATGAAAATAATAATAATGCTTGTTTCTTCATGTTGGAATGTGTTACTTAATGTATGGAATATACTTACCTTAACACCTGGTAGTATTACCACATAAAAATCCCCAAAGATATTTTAAAAGTCATTTGATAAAACTGTAATAGTGATTCATGACTGAGTTGGAAGTGATGAGTATGTGGTGAAGGCATTTTTTATCCTGGATGAAACACTCCAAATTGCAAAAGAATATCAATATCTTTGGACATAATAGGTAGCCCATTATATAATGCTGGGGTCAAGATGAATCATGCTTCAACTAAAATTTTTATATTGTATTTCTTTTCTTTTTTTCTGCTAAATCAAGTATTTATACTAACTTTATGAATGCATAAATGCTCATGGGTTATTTTCCACTATATTGATAACCATACCTGATATATACTAGAGGGGAAGTAATTTATTTGCACATAAACTTTTCTTGGAATTGGAAAGATTAAATGACAAATTTCAGTAGCAGTTACCTCATATATCCTGTTCAAGGGGGATTAAAGATCTTCATTATAGAAATTTAAGATTTTGAGAAAATGTGCTTATCATTATTATATAGCTACAAAAGACCAATGAAATGAAAAGCAACACAATTTAATGGAATTCTAGAGCACATCCCCACCCCCACCCCCATATAGAATTTATGACAGCTGGCAAGGAAAATACACATTCTTTCTATCAGATGTTTGGAATTGTCTAAAATGAGAGAAATGAAGCCAATTAAACATGCTTTGTAAAGGCATGTAGGACCTCAGTGATTCAGTATCAGACTAAAAATTTTAGTGAAAGACTAGATCACACACTTTGATTCGAGATGTAGGAAGAAATTGTATTAAGAAGTCAGGTGTCAGGTCATTCCACAGTATGGTTAATGAGTACAGCTGATACAGAAGCTAAGGTGTTGCTATGGGAACCCTAAACTCTTGGCTCTTCCCTGGCTCACAAAAACAAATTAAAGGATGGACAAATATTTTAATGATCCAAATTAGAGAGCCAATTTTTATACCCTTACCCTTGAACTTGTCTGACAGAAACCTCTCTCTCTTTAAGCAGAATCCATCATACAGTTCAGGAAAAACTACAAGCAGCTAAAGTTAATGAATTTACCCTTTGCTCATTCTTCATTTTGAATTTGGAAACAACAGCAAGAAGATAGTGGCTAGGAATATATTACTGTTCCTTTAATCTGTTGATTGAATTGATCCAGTTTATAATTCTTTGCTGCATATTACATGCATAACAGAAGGTATGTGAGTAGAATAAATTAAGACTTAAAAAATGGCTAATTCAGCATAAGGAAGAATTAAGAGGCCCAAAAGCTTTCCAGTGGAGCTAGGAGAAAATGATTTTAAGAAATCTATATTCACTTAAAATTTCAGCAAGTGGTCTTAAGGGCATATAGCAAATGAAGAAATATTCATTAAAGAAAATTCACTAAAGCATAGTAAGATCAATGAAAGTCTGTGATAATTGAATCAACACCTCTACCAAGCTGTGACCTCCCAGACCTGTAAGACAAAAACACCTCTTTAGACTAATACATCCTAGAACACAGGACAGTTCCCACCTACCTTCTAGTTTATGGTCCATGTTTTTGGAGGGGTGGGATGTCAGCATTTCTTATCCTGTTCATACCTATCTGTTGTTGATTCTAAGTTCCTCATGTTTGTGACTGAAATTATAGGGTCTCTTCTTCTTCCCAGGCTCTCACAGGTAGAGGTTAAAAGCTGGACAAAGTACTGCTGAGAGGCAGGTTGCCCTTGCTCCCTTGATTGGATTGATCTATGGAACAACTTATGTTCCAGAACACTCTTGAAAATGATAGAGGAGCTAGTCAGCAATCAGAGGAAAGTAAAGGCTGTACAAAACCACTGCCATTCCAGAATAATTGTGACCATCCCCAAGGCTGTGTCTTGTGAAGCAGAACATCAGAGCCTTCACACTGGAAAAATAGATTTCACTAAACTAAGCTACCAGGGCACTAAATAATTTGGCAAAGACTTCAAAATATCTAATGAAAATATGTTCAAAATGGTAAAGAAAACCATGATTAAAGAAGTGAAGGACAATCTAAATATTTCATCCAATAGAGAATAACAATAAAGAGATACGATTTAAAAAGACAAATTGGATTTCTGGATTTAGAAAATACAGCAACTGAAGTGAAAATTCACTAAGGAGGATTGAGTAAATTAGCAAACTTGAAAATAGATTTAAAGAGACTAACAATCTAATTAAGACTAAAAGAGAATGGAGCCTTAGAGAAGTGTTGCACACCATTAAGGAAGAGATAGAAAGCATAGAATATCACAAGGGAAGGAGAAAGTGAAAGAATCAGACAGAATAGTAATATAATTAGTGTCTGATGACTCTTTGAATTTCCTGAAGAACATTAATCTTATCCAGAAAAGTTAATAAACTTCAGAAAAATAAAAGCCATGAGATCTGTAAACAAAACTCATTATAGAAAATACTGCTGAAAAACAGACAAAATCTTAATGATCACAAGAAAAAGTGATTTATAACTTAAAAGAGATTTTCAATACCATTTATAAATAGTCATCAAATGCTGGGCATGGTGGTCCACACCTGTAATCCCAGCACTTAGGAGGCAAAGGCAGGAGGATTGCTGAGTTCGAGGTTTGCCTGGGCTACATAGTGAGCTCAGGGCCAGCCTGAACTACAAAGCGAGACCCTGTCTCAAAGAAAAATTGTCTTCAGAAATAATAGAAACCAGAAGGTAGCATGATAATACATAGATAGTATTCAAAGACAAAACCATTAATCAAGAATCTTCTATTCCCTGAAGCTAATTCACTTTGAAAATGATAGTGAAATAAAGGCATTCCCAGGTAAACAAAACCGAATTTATTTACAGTAGATACATGAAACAGTAAGGTGAATTCTTCACCTGGTAGTAAGTGACCACACTCAGCAGTTTGAATATAGTGCCCTGTAAATGTGATAATGTACTTAGGTAGTATAGATGCACATTTCTTCTCCTAATTTATTTAAAATAATTATGTAAAGCTATGTGTTTATAATATATTTTTAGGCCTACACTATATAGAAACGTAATATTTTTGCCAACAAAACCTGGATAGACACAACATTGTATTTGTCTATCAAAATGACCACAGATGTTAATTTGAATTTGCAAGATGGAATGAGACTATTAGTGAGTCCATTGTTCATGCATACAAAGGGTATTGATTTTTGAATGTTGACCTTGTATCCAGCTATGTTATTGAATCTGGTGATTAATTCTAGCACCCTGTGGCTGTTTTTAGGATCTTTTATATAGAGTATCATGTCATCAGCAAATAATGGCAGGTTCAGTTCTTCCTTATCTATCTTTATCCCTTATATTTTTTCTTTTGTTTAACTGCTGTAGCCACATTAGCCATGTTTCTAAAACTATATTGAACAGAAGTGGTGATAGTGGATATCCATGTCTTGTTCCTCATCTTAACATAAGTTTCAGTTTTTGACCATTTATTATGAGGCTGACTGTTGGCTTCTCATAGATAGCTTTTGTCAGTTTTAGATAAAGATTATCTATTCTAATTTTCTGAAGGTTTTTTGTTTGTTTGTTTGTATGTTTGTTTTGTGTTTTGGTGGTCCCAGGGATCAAATTTGGGTCCTTGTGCGATGAAGGCTCGCAGGGTTTCTGAAGGTTTTTAATCATGAATGGGTGTTAAGTTTTGTGAAACACTTTTTTTTTGTATCTATTGAAATGACCATTTGGTTTTTGTCCTTGAGTTTGTTAATGTAGTGAAATACATTTATTGATTTACATATGTTGAATCATCCTTGCATATCTGGGATGAATTATTCTTGGCCAGGGTGTATGATCTTCTTATGATCCTCTGGATTCTGTTTGCCAGTATCTTATTCAGGGTTTTTGAGTCTATATTCATTAGAGAAATAGGCCTGTATATCTCTTTTTGGTTGGGTCTTTCTCTTTTTTTTAAATCAATGTAATGGTTGCTTCCAGGAATAAATTTGGAAGTATTACTTCCCTTTACATTTTGTTAAAACATTTGAGAAGCAGTGGCACTAGCTTTTCTGTAAAAGACTTGTTTAATTCAGCAATAAAGCCATCAAGACCCAGACTTTTCTTTGTCAGTAGATTTTTAATTACATTTTCAATTTCATAATTTGATATTGGGGTGTTTAGCATTTTTATGTCTTCTTTGTTTAACTTTGGAAGTTCATATGTGTCTAGGAAACTATCCATTTCTTCTTTCCATTTTTTCATCTTACTGGAGTACAGATTTTCAAACTGAGTTTTATCCTCTGGACTGGACCTGTGGTGATTGCTCTATTTTCATTCCTGATTACATGTATTTGAGCCTTTTTCTTCTTCTGTTTGATAAGGTTGGCTAAGGCTTTGTAAATTTCATTTATCCTTTCAAAGAACTCTCTGATTTGTTGATTTTTTTGTATCATTCTCTTAGTTTTCATTGGATTAATTTCTGCTCTGATCCTTGTAATTTCCTTCCCAGTACAAGCTTTGGATTTGTCTTGCTCCTTTTTTTCTAATAGCTTGAGGCTTAGCATTAGGTTGTTTATTTGAGCGTGCTCTGTTTCCTTAGTGTGGGCATTCACTGCTATGATTTTTTTCGCATAGAACTGCTTTCATTGTATTCCATAGATTCTTCTATGTTGTTCCTGGTTAGGAAGATCCAGGTTTATCAAAATGGCTATACTGCCAAAACTACTTTATAGATTCAGTGCAATCCGGATTGAAATCCCAACAATGTATTTCACAGATCTAGAGAAAAATAATCCAAAAATTTATCTGGAACTACAAGAGACCTAGAATGGGAATATAGACAGGTGCAACCCTGTGTAAATCAGTTTGGAGATTTCTCAAAAAACTAGGATTATAATTCTCATTTGACTCTGCTATTTTCCTGCTAGTTATATATGACAAAATAATTAAAAGAATCACATTACAGTGATGTATGTACACCTATGTTTATAGCAGTTTAGTTTGTAATATCTTGGAAACAGCCCAAATACACATCAGTGTGAGACTGGATAAAGATGTGAGGTTTTTTAAAAAAATTATAAAATAGAGTATTAGTCATTGAGAATGCTAAATTGAGTCTTTTATAATCAAAGGGATATACTTTGAGGACATACTCTTAAGTGAAATAAGTAGGGTACAGATTAGTAAATACCATATTGCTTTTCTAGTATGAGAAACTAAAGGTGTAAATGAGGTCAGACTATATGATAAATACTGTGAAATAGAAAATGTTTAAGGGAAAATGGCGAAGGGGGAGTATGGGAAAGTATAGAAGGGAAATGAACAATCTAAGAGTAAAAACAAAAATTTGAAACAAAACTTTTGCATATAAGGGATTGAGGGGAAGTTGGGCAGGGGAAAAGGAAAAAATGAGAATCAAGTTCTGTCAGGTATAAGTACAAATTCTTAATGTTAAATGTGATCACAATATTTATGTAAAATTTACCACTAAACTCAATTAAATTAAAAAATTGGAAGCTCTAAGATAGTCCAAGATGAATCTGCTCTTTCTATTGCTCCATACAAGTAGTGCTCCTGCACACCCCTCAGGTTAGCTGAGGAGGGCTCTGTCTGGAATAGTGATCACCCTGTGCTGCAGATCCAAAAGGAACTCTCTGTTGGCTCTTAAGCAGATAGTGATTGATTTCTTATGTAGTATGGGACCCAAAGGTCTTGTAACATGATCTGAGATTCTTAACTCTGGTAGTATGGGCAGAGAAGATACAGATGGATACTATGTGTTCCAGAGACTGGAGGCAGAGACCAACTGCATAAACTTGTGGAGTGGAGACTGGTGACACTTTGAGACCTGTGGAGAGCCCCACAGAGACAGCAGAAATTTCTGGGGAAGCTCCTCAGAACTGCCAAGGGGGCTACGAACCTTGGCTGCTCAGCAGCTGATAGAGGAGACTGAGAGGTGTGCAGGACTGTAACACTAAGGGCTGAGAGCCATTGTCACTCAGTGTGGAGTCACTAATGTAGGTACACTTTATTCGCTCACATTTTCCACCTGAACTGAGCAGAAGAACTTCGGGTAACAACTGGAAACATGTAGAGAATGAATAGTCCTTAAAGAAGAGGCTTAGAATTTCAGTATATTATAATAGCATCTTTAACAAAAACCAGTATTTTTTTAGAGAAAGGAAAAGGAAAATGGAAAATGGCTTTAAGTCAGTACAGGCACAACTTGAGGGAAGGCAAGTATATAAAGTATACATATAAAGTATAGATAGTAAAATTTGTAATATAGATTCCTCTGGTATTATCTCCAAGTGAAGAAGGGTGTAAGACCATCTTTAGTAGTTTACCTGTTTTCCGTGGTAGAGGGGGTGGGTGGTGGATGTTTTTATAAATCTATGTCTAGCTTTTAGGAAAGTGGAGGGCAAAAAGCTTTTCCTCTGCTTTATCTTAATTATTTTGAGATAAAAATTATGTCATATTTTGAGGCAGTGTGTTGTGACCTTTCACATGGTCTTCTAGAATTTAATATACACATAGTCCATAAGATGGTTGAACCTGTAATTTTCAATCTTATGGTGGTATAAACATAACAAACTCACTGGAAATACTTTGAATTTTCATTTTTAAAAATCTGGGCAACAATATAATTTGACATGCCTGTATTTCTGGGCTACCAGCAAACTAAAGCTCCCCTGTGAACCACTTGATCATAAGAGTGAATAACTGATACTCTATAGTATATTATGTTGCTGTTATGATGTTAGGTGAACTAAGCACATTCTTTCTTTGCTTCTTTGTCTCTCTCTCTCACTCTCTCTCTCTCTCTCTCTCTCTCTCTCTCTCCTTTTATATTGAGACAGATACTTGCCAAGTTGATTTAAACTTGCAATTCTCATGCCTCACCCTACCAGACTGCTGGAGTATAACATACACAACCATTCCCATCTATTAAATGTACCTTTGACATGATATTTTCAACTTATGATAACTTTACCTGTATGAAAACCCTTTACAAATTAAGGAAAATCTGTATTCCATACAGAGCTTACCATTGTGACTTGCAGATAGTAGGAGGTCAATGTAAATAAATTTTCCATTGCTGTGTTAATTCAGACATTCTGATAGCTATTTTGTGGTCAAAACTAGAGAGGCTGACTTCTCTTAAAAATAAATATGCTGAGTAATGTTGATGTATGACACAGATACAAATGTCACTAATGTAAATTGAAATAATATTTTATCTATGATTATTCTTTTTTTTAAATTGAATTCTTTATTGGTACAATTTATATACATCTCAAAATCACATATAACATTGGGAAATTTGTACCAGTATATGCCACAAGTTAATTCTCATTTTTATCCATATCCCTACCCACTCCCCCCTCCTCCCCCCTTTATACATGCTCTTCTATTTTCTTTCTGTATCATATTTATTCCTTCCCTCATCACATTCCCACACCAAGTTTCCTATAGAAATATTCCACTCTATAAAAGCTGTCCTACTTTCTAGAACTCATTTGCACCTACAGGTGTTCATGCCAAAGACGAGATCCGGATATTGTCTATCTGTGATCTATTGATTTCACTTATTAGTATATCCTCCAGATGTCTGCATTTGCACCTAAATGGATCGATCTTGTCATTCTTTATGGCAGAGTAATACTCCATTTTGTAAAAAAACCACATCTTCTTTATCCACTCTCCAGTTGATGGACATTTGGGTTGTTTCCAAGATTGAGCTATCACGAACTGAGCTGCTATGAACAAGGGTGTACATCTGTCTTTCCAATGTGAGTTTTTAAATTCTTTTG
>PVIC010034203.1:0-19720 GCA_004025085.1 Thryonomys swinderianus
AGCAGGGTCAGGATTAAGAGACATTAAATGTCAATAGACCAAACCCTGAAATCTTATTAAGTGTTATTTCCATCTCTTAGAAGCTACTGCCTAACACTGCAGCATGACCCATTGCTTCTGTACTGCTGTAGTATTAGGTATCAAGGCAAAAATACCACATCGTTCCACCAAAAAAACTCTTGCTCATTTGCTCAGTAAGGGCATTTCTGCCCTCAATGTCCTTGTTTCTTACAGGAGGGTTTTACATGAGTGAGGATCTGGCTATCTTCTTTATCTCAAGCCATTCACTATGAGGAAAGAAGAAAGGACCTTAATTCAAACCCTTTGTCTGTGAGCACATTCAAATAAAAAACTGCACTAAAATCCAGGTCTCTGAAATTCTAGCCCAATTTTCCTGGTGCATCTTTACATTGACTTGCAGTGATATTCCTTACTCTATCCATTCTTGCACTAGAATTATAGAGATGAACAAGATTATAGTCTAATTCCTTAAACTGCTTATAGTTTAACAACAGAGAGAAACATATGGTGAGCATTCCTATGTTGAAGATTGCCCAAAGAAAGCCAATAGTATTTGCAAATGAGTTGATATTCCATCACTGATTTCCTAACCATGTTTTCAAGTAAGTCACTCATTTAGGGGGAAAGGATATTATAATGGTCTCTAGGAATTTTTGGTATTTCTACTCCAAGATTTTCAAGTAGCTTTTGTTTACAGGACTGACTTTCCAGTACTGTGGAATTTATTTTCATCAACAAGAGAACACAGTTCCACTGGGAAATGTTTCTGGACCAGTGGTTCCCGACACTAGCTACACGTTAGAATGTGTATCTGGAATATTATAAAAGTGATATTCCAGACTTATTAAGACCAGTGAAGTCAGGTTCTCTGGGAAGGAGAACCAGAAATAACACTGACATTTGATGTAAGTTTCTCAATTGACTCATGATGCTGCTAGGATTGAATCCTATGACTTTAGGAGACAAAATGACAATTCATATTGTTGGCTAATTCTGTTATTCCAGGTCACAGCAGTATTTGCAAACTGTAACCCATTTATGAGTCGCATGAGGATCTTGTTATAAAATAAATTCTGGTGCCAGAGATTCAGCTCAGTGGGTTCTGGCGCCTGCCTAGCAAGCGCAAGGTCCCTGGCTCAATCCCCGATAACTAGGTACAACAGTACTGGAAAGAGTGGCACGCCCTCCAGCAATCAGTACCACATACCACAAATGCCAGGCGTGATGGCACACACCTGTAACCCCAGCACTTGGGAGGCAGAGGCAGGAGGATTGCTGGGTTCGAGGCTTGCCTGGGCTACATAGTGAGCTCAGGGCCAGCCTGAACTACAAAGCGAGACTCTGTCTCAAAAAAAAAAAAAAAAAAGTAAAAATAAATAAATTCTGATTCGGGATGGTTGGATTTGCTGCCTAAGATTCTAGTGCCAGTGGGCTCCAATGTGAAGCCTTTGTTGTTGGTGTGTAGACCTCATTTTGAATAGCTAGGCTACCATGTAACTGAAGAAAAGTGATTAGAGCCCCGGAGATTTAGCTCAGTGGTTCTGACTCCTGCCTCGCAAGGGCAAGGTCCTGAGTTCAATCCCTGGTAACCACGTACAATGCTGGGTGTGGTGACTCACGCCCACCAGCAATCAATACCACATACCACAGTGCCAGGCATGGTGGCTCACGCCTGTAATCCCAGCACTCGGGAGGCAGAGGCAGGAGGATTGCTGAGTTTGAGGCTTGCCTGGACTACATAGTGAGCTGAGGGCCAGCCTGAACTACAAAGCGAGACCCTGTCTCAATAAATAAATAAATAAATAAATGAATAAATAAATAAATAAATAAAGTGATTAGAATAGGAAGAGTACTACCTTATTTGGGTAATGAGGAAGAATTTCTCAGAGAAGCTAGCTTAGGCCAAACCGTCTCTGAATGGCACATCTAACAACACGAGTCAGCCTGCGGGACAGAATTTTATAATGTTTTCTGCTAAGTTATACAACTTAGCATATGTATAGAACATACTTCATGAGTAGCAAACTAAAAATGATTTGCCATAAGTGTGTGTGCATTTTTGGTGTGTATTTTGAACACAATGAGGCTTAAGTGCCTCCTGATTCTCTAACAAAGATAAGAATTTGAGTGCTCCTCATCTCACGTTGATCTCCTAGCGTCTGTAGATGCCACTGCTCCCAGGCAAATTTCACCGACACGATAGGTCATTGACCAAAATGATCAGTGCCGCATAGCACCCCTGGCTAAGAGCCAAAGAAGTCCTGGCTCTTATTTCCCTACATCTGAATTTCTTGCCTGACCCAGCATCAGCTATCTGCGTGCCACAAGGCAAGAGTCCCAGGGTTTCCATCCTGACAGTCCACTCCCACACTGCTGCTATGACCAATTCACAAGGCCTTTGACTAGCACCTATCAACCCAGTACTAGGCATTTTGCATACAGTAGGGCTCCAGGCAGCAGAAAAGTCTCAGGCACTAAAGTGTGAGTGGCAGGGTGGGGATTGATCGGAAGGTTACTGTGTTGGGAAGAACAGAAGCAAGGAAGGGGTATAATACTCATGAGAAGTGTTCACATTCTGTGAGCAGGCCACTAGTAGGCCTCCCCATGTGAAAGGTATGGCCGGATGTGCTTAATCTGCTGTCTCTCCTCTCTCAGGTTTACCTTCATACTAGATGCAGTGGAAGAATACATTGTGAAATTGTACAAGTAGCACTTGAGTAGATTCCTTTCCCCTCCCTCCCAAAAAGAATAAGCAACTGTTCTTGTGTGTGTGACAGAGGAGAGAGAGAGACAGAGAGACAGACAGACAGACAGACAGAGACACAGAGAGAGTTAGAGAGATAGAGACAGATTGGAGAATGAAACCAGGGAATGCTGAGGTACAACTCTAACTCTTTTTATTTTACTTTGAGACAGAGGCTCACTAAGTTTTCCAGACAGGCTTTGAACTTATGACTTTCCTCCCTTGCCTCCCAAGTAACTGAGATTACAGATATGTGACACCACACTAGGTTAGAACAAGATATTTTTGAGCAATATGAATAAAATTATAAAGAAGCAATTGGCTCCATTACCTCAAAGAGCATGTCTCCAATAGGCCCTGACTCCCTACAGCAAAAGAGAGAGATGAGCGAAAGAGCCCAGGCTTTGAGCTGAGGACAAGCCCATGTGAAAACACTGATGCTCTCACTTGTTTTTTCTTTCACACTTGCTGGCTTTAAACCTTGTTCCAAGAAACACTAATGATGATAACAAGAGCAAATATTCACTGTTTGTATGTTATCTTTTAGGTCCTGGGTTAATACATAGCATTGCTCTGGCTAAAACTCAATAAAAGGGGCCAGGGGTGTAACTCAGCAGCACCGTGCCTGCCTGGCAAGCACAAGGTCTTAAGTTTGATTCCTGGTATGGGGCTGGGAGGGACTCCAGATAGGTCTTATTGTTGTTCCCATTTTATACTTGACAAACTGTGGTCGACAGAGGTTAAGTAAGTTGCCTAATGCAGCACAGCTAGGAAGAAACTAGGATTTAAATCTGCCCAAATGCTTGCCTTTTTACTATTATTCTAAACTGCTGCTATAGGTCAAAGATATGTGTTCCATGTCAACAAAGAAGTTGATTTTTACCTTAAAAAGTTGAGATAAGACTGCTCCAAGCTACATCCCACAGCTCCTCCGTGGCTCTCCATAAATTAAAAGCACCTGAGCCTACAGACGTGCACTACAGTGGGTTCCTGGGCCTTGGAATCGAAGTTCTCTGGACCCTTCAGTTTCCCTTCAGCCCTGGTTGCACCCTAGAAGAGTGTCTTCCTTGCATTGGACGGTGCTTCAAAGAAAGCATCACAGTCAAGTCAGCCCCAGTAGCCACAAAACAGAGGAAATTCTGAGCACCTCTGGGCATGAGTCACCACACCATGTTCAGGAATTGCCATCTCTGCCCACAGAATCACCCACTCTTTTCAGTTTGGGACCAAAATAGATACCTTCTTCAGAAGCCCATTGCTTTTTGTACTCTCAGCAGTAAAAAAAAACAAAGTAATGGATAGGTGCGTGTCTAGGTGTAAAAAGTGGCTGCACCAGCAGAGGCTATAGGTGAATGAGACAGGTGGAAGGAGGATGCCTTAGAATGAAGAAAGACAACCTGTTGCTTAGGAAAGGACTTCTGGTTATTTGTCCATTTCTTTGTTCATTGATTTGGTGAATATTTATTGAGCTACTACTATGTATCATACCACATACACAGAGTTAGAGACCCAGGGATAAGTACACTTTCGTCATTGGTCTCAGCAATGTCACCATCTGCCAGGAGAGAAATATATCACAAGGCTATTATGACACAAGCAAAGGGGAGAGATACAAGTGTAAGGAGTCAGTGGAACACACAGGCTGATGTTCATTACTCCTGCAAGACACTCTGCTAGTAATTTCCTGTTATTGACATTCATGTTTGGAACAGAGAAGTGGGTGGAGAGCTCTGTTTTACTGCTATTAACTACTAAAATTATTAAAGTCAAACACCCATCAAGTTGTCCTGTATGTTGAACTTAGAATAAAACAGAAGATATGCAGTTTTCTTTGCTTAAGAAATTCTTTTAGGAACAGTTGAGGTGGGAGTGATTAAACTCTTCTAATAACAAACCAACGGGGGCCGGAGATTTGGCTCAGTGGTTCCGGCACCTGCCTCGCAAGCGCAAGGTCCTGAGTTCAATCCCCGGTAACCACATACAATGCTGGGCGTGGAGACTCACGCCCACCAGCAATCAATACCACATGCCACAGTGCTGGGCATGGTGGCTCACGCCTGTAGTCCCAGCACTCGGGAGGCAGAGGCAGGAGGATTACTGAGTTGGAGGCTTGCTTGGGCTACATAGTGAGCTGAGGGCCAACCTGAACTACAAAGTGAGACCCTGTCTCAAAAAAAAAAAACCAAACAAACAAAAAACACCCAACGGTACCCTCAGCCCCCACAATCTTAGAAGCATCATTTAGAGAAAATGCTGATCAACTGCCACATATTCAAGTGTCTATGAATCACTTTGCAATCTAGAAGCCGTTCAAGTGAGGATGGACACTCATTCATTAAGTCTACACTAGAGGGTTGTTTTTCCTTCTTTCCTCACTCCTTTGTTGTTGTTGTTGTTGTTGTGGGAGGGTCCTCTTTTTGAGTCAGATTCTTGCTGTTGTCCAGGCTGGCTTTGAACTCACTATGTGTGTACCCGGGATAGCTTGTATTTGGGGCACTCTTCCTACGACACCCCTCTGTATGTCACCATCTCTTTCCTCCTTCCATCTCTCTCTTTTTTCCATCTTTCTTTTCCTTCTCTTTCCTTTTTTTTCCTTCTTTCTTTCCCGCCTTACTTTTTCTTTTCTTCTTCCTTCCATCTTTCTATCCTTCCTTTCTTCCTCCCTTTTTATTTATTTATTTATTTACTTATTTACTTATTTATTTGAGACAGGATCTCACTTTGTAGTTCAGGCTGGCCCTGAGCTCACTATGTAGCCCAGGCAAGCCTCAAACTCAGCAATCCTCCTGTCTCTGCCTCCTGAGTGCTGGGATTACAGGCGTGAGCCACCACACCCAGCACTGTGGTATGTGGTATGTGATATTGATTGTTGGTGGGCGTGAGTCTCCATGCCCAGCATTGTATGTGGGGATCGAACTCAGGACCTTGCGCTTGTGAGGCAGGTGCCGGAACCACTGAGCTAATCCTCCGGCCCTTCCTTCCTCCCTTTTTATTTTTATGCTGGTGGCTCAACCCAGTGCCTCCTGCACACTAGGCAAGCTATCTACTACCAAGCCACATCCCCAGCCCTTATTATTATGCATTTCAAAGCAAATAATCAGTGTCTCTTTAAAACATACAAATTTTCATAAAATATAAGTAACCTTTATCAAATATATGAAGTATACATATTTTAATCAAATGTACACTTTGAAGCAAACTGGCCCATTCCCCAGAGAAAGTTCATGCTACCAAGTAAAGGGCAAAAGAATGGTTTCTAAAGTTTGGTCAAAGTTCTCCGACGTCTGGGTTGACGTCAGCCTCCTCTTGTGGTGCCCCGAGAGTTTCCCAGGAGTTTTGGGGCTGTTGACTCGCGACGGCTGGTGTGTGACACTTCGCAGGCTTCCCCGGCTGATGAAACCAACGGAGCCTGCGACCCAGCTGAGCACCCTGTGTGGTATCTGCTTCCGGCCCTTGTGGTAGTGACACCTCTGTTGAGAGCCTGATTTAGAATAAAAAGAACCTCTGTAAAGAGAAAACTCCTTATTTTAAGTGGAAAGCAAAACAAACAGAAGTCCCTTTCAGGCTTTTCAGAGTAAAAGGACAGTTTCCTCAGATGTCCTGCTGCCAGCCGGTTGGCGATGAACCGCAGGAGGAGCTTGTTAGCTCTGGTGTGGAGTTCTCGCTGCTCATCTCTTCACTTCTGGCTTTCACTGCTTCTCACCCACCGGACCATCACTTTCACTTTCCCTCTCCCACAGTTTCTCAAGTTCCACTTCTCTTGCCTGGTTTTCAAAGGCTGGTACTGAGGACCAGCAGGCCAGAGAGTGCCAAGGCCACAGAGGCCTCTGGCTCGCGTCCTCCACCTCCTCCCCTTCCTGGGACCCCTCACGTTTGCTGAATGTTTCCCCAGGCCAGCCAGGTCCTGAACCGCATCCTCCACGTCTGCTATCTGGTGGAGTCCTTACCACAACCCAGAAGACAGAGACCCTTATCTCCATTCTAGTTTTATAGGTGAGGAAAATGAGCCCATTGGATAGAAACTCACAATTTGAAAACTCCAGGAGCTAGTCTAGAATCCATGCTCATCCCCAGTATGCAAGAAGCAGCCCCACCAAAGGGTATTTGAAGCCCCACTTCGATCTACCCTTAAATTACACTCGTGATACTTTGACCCTGTTCAAAGAGCTGTGACTATTCCCCATTACATCCAGGACTCAGGTCCATGTCCTCTGCCTACCGCACAACCTCCTTTCTAACTTGGCCATCTCTCTTCTCTCTACACATAGCATACCCAGGCCAGCCGGTCCCCTCTTGTCCTTTGAAATACCCCCACTTGAAATGTCCAAGCTTGGCTCCTTGGGGCATCTACCTTCAGTACTGGAATCATATTCTACATCTCACCTGTTTACTGAAATTCCCCCCATGCAGCAAGTACCATGGGAGAATGGAAAGGACTCAGATTTGTGAGTCTGACAGGCTCAGATTCTAAGCCTAGCTTGAACTGGTGCAATTCTACTTTTCTTTACAAAAACCATGGTGTGCCACTCCACACAGCAGGGATGGTATGGCTGTGAAGTGGTGAGCACTGGGAAAAGAAAAGGAAGACTAGTCTGGGAATGTAGATGCCACAGCGGTCCAGTAGATGACGACTAACAGGAGGTTTGCCAGGCCACCAGGAGTTAAGATGGAAACTAATCAATAAGCACAGTGTGAATATCATCATTAATTGGGGGCAATTCAGCTGCACCAAGGGATTCCCTGAGAGCTGGAAAAAGCTGATTTCTCGATGTCCATGAGGGTGTTTCCAAGAGACATTGGCATGAGAGTTAATCAGAATGAAGAGAATTTTGAATTTATAGACTGAGAAAAGAAAAGCACTTTCCCAGTGAGAACAGACACTGCCCCATCTACTGAGGGCCCTAATAAAACAGAAAGGCAGAGGAAGGACAGATTCTGTCTTTGAGCTTGGATATCTACTGCTTTTGCATCAGATGTTGGTTCTGCCAGGTCTTTGGCCCTCAGATGCCAGGACTTCAGAATCAGTGGTTCTCCAGTCACAGGGCTCCAGCCTCAGGCTGAATCACACCCTCAACTCTCCTGGTTCTCAGATCCAGTTAGACCACCAGCTCTGCCAGGTTGCCAGCTTGTGGATGGCATATTCTGGGACTTTTTGATTTCCATAATTATATGGCTCATTATAAATCCCTGCTTATACATCTCTGCATAGCTGATATGCTGTTTATCTGGAGAATGCTGGCTAACTGACCTGAGGGAGACCAAAGCCCGAAGATTCAGTGGGTTCTAAGAACCTCACACAGTTCTGTGGGCTGGCTCGACTTTCTGAAGCAGTTCTGGGCATCCTCTTTCATAAACATCTTTAGCTGTGCTCTTGTGACTGCCTTGGTGTCCTAAATAGAGTCAAAATATTTCCCTTTCACAGTTATTTTGACTTTGGGAAAGCACGAAAAGGCCCGCAGTGCCATGATTTTTATCAGCCAGGCTTTCTGTTGGGTGGCATGCAAAGCAACATTCATCAGGCCTTGTGAAGGCACTGACCAATGGGGCTTCCAGAACAGCTTCTGAAAGAAGAAAGAGCACTGAGATGAGGGTGCTCAAAGGAGGGGGTAGTATTTTGAAAGGGATTAATTGTGCTTTCTTGTTGTAATTTTTAAAAATGTAAGCACACACTATACATATTTTTCATTTTGCTTTGTTTTGTTTTTGAGACAGGGTCTCACTTTGTATTTCAGGCTGGCCCTGAACTCACTATGTAGCTCAGGCTTCCCTTGCTCTCATGGCAGTCCTCCTGCCTCTGTCTCCTGAATGCTGGGGTTACAGGCGTGAGCCACCACGCCTGGCATGGTGGTGTGTGGTACCGATTGCAGGTAGGCGTGAGTCTCCATGCCCGGCACTGTGGTATGTGGTTACTGGGGGTCAAATTTGGGACCTTGCACTTGGCAGGCAGATGCCAGAACCACTGAGCTAAATCCCCAACCCCTAGCACATTTTTTTTTTTCTTTTCTGAGACAGGGTCTCGCTTTTTTGTAGTTCAGGCTGGCTCTGAGCTCACTATGTAGTCCAGGCAAACCTCGAACTCAGTAACCCTCCTGTCTCTGCCTCCCGAGTGCTGGGATTACAGGTGTGAGCCACCATGCCTGGCACTGTGGTATGTGGTGTTGATGGTTGGTGGGCGTGAGTCACCACACCCAGCATTCTATGTGTTTACCGGGGATCGAACTCAGGACCTTGCGCTTGCGAGGCAGGCACCGGAACCACTGAACTAACCCTCTGGCCAGCACGTTATATTTTTGACCAGCTCTTATAGTACTTTTTGCATCTTATTTATGACAAATCTACATATTTTGTTGCAGAATATTTAAATTATAATATTTAATTTATAATATTTAAATTATATTATTTAAATTATATTTAAATTATATTTTTATTGTTTTAATTGTGATATATAATATAGCCTAAAATAATAGTTATATTAATTCTCATGAATATTAATAAGAATGTTCTTCATAAGGTGACTGTGCAATGACTTGTGCCCACCATCGTGTCTGGTTTGCATCAGAATCTCAGATAATATCATTGGCTTTTTCAGTGGCCTAGAAAATTGTGTGAGAAAGGTCAGCTGGCTGCTGGTGACATACCGGCTCTTGGTAGCCTCCCATCTCTTCATGTTTGTCCCGGGCACTTGCAGAGTCCCCGCCTCTTTAAGAGAGGTCCTGGGGAAATGGAGGGCTGCGTCTCCTGGCAGCCCTGGTGAAGGGCCAGAGCCAGGTCAGCAGATGGCCCGGACCGGTCCATTCTTACAGCACAAACCGCGCTCTGCAGAAACTTTCCAAGCCAGTGCTGGAGCACAGTAAAGGCTTTCTGCTCCATCTAACCCACGGTCTCCTTGTAACTGTCTCCTAGCTCTGTGTTCCCGGCCCCGCTGATCCCCCCACACCTGAAGTGTCACTGCCCATCCCTGACCTATGCAGCGGCGTTGTCAGCACAGGGAAATACGTACATGGTACTATTTTTCTGCATGGAACCCGTCTTGAGAAAAATTATGTAGAAGCAAATCAGGACAGCCTATGGAACCCCAGAACTTGAAACTCAAATAATGCTTCCCCTTTCCCATGGTTTAGGGACAGTCTGGATAGTCATGCTCCGTGACAGGGTTTGATCCCTGTCAAAATGCATATAATTTGTATCCTGCTTAAAATGGAGTGAATTATGGAGCACAGGGCAGGAAAGGAGCACAAGAGGTGCCCCTAGGAAATGGGTGAGGAGGGAAGAAGTGCAAGTGTGACCATGGATGTGAGTGTTGGAGTCGAGTGTCTGGGTGTGGACACAGGCCTGTGGTGTGTCCGACCTAAGGCCAGTTTGCGTCAATGACCCACCTTAGCCTGACACCAGCAGAACTGGGCCACAGATCTGTAGAGCAAGGCCTGGTGTTTTCCCACGTTCCTTGTTTTCTTAAGTCTCTACCCTGCACCATATTTACTTACCTGGCCTCTTCTTTAAAATCTCAGGGGGAGTTCCCTTGATATCCAGTGGAAGTCTCCTTATCAAGATTCTACTTGCAGAAAACTGTGGGTGAGATTCACAAATTTAGTGTATTTTTACTAAAAATATGACACCGTCTCAAGAAATTGGTTTCCAAGATTTGAGGGAAAATTGTTTTCAGATTTCAAAGAACAAGAGTATATTTCTCCTCCCCACACACCCTTGTTTTTCTTATCTGATGATACTTTAATTTTAATCAGGTTGACATTCTGTGGTAAACTTGTGGTTAACTCTTTCATGCACTGAAGCTTGTTATCAACTGAGGAGATTCGGGGAGGGAGAAATAACCAACCTCTAACGGTTCACTTGCTGAAGCAGTTGGGAGCCCCAAGTCTGACAGTTTAGAAACAACTGTGCAGAGGGATTCTTTGGCTCTTTGCTCCTTTTTGGTTTTGAAGTAAAGAGAAAATAACAAAAGCCCCTAACCTGTTGGGTTTGTTTTTGTTTTTATTTCGTTTTGTTTTGCTTTACTGTTTTTATAAAGAGTGTTGGTTTAGGCACCAGTTTTCTAGTCACATATTCTTGGCTTATGGAAACTCGAACACATCCAGAGGCAACAAGACCAGAGAAACCAAGGTCAGAAGACACAAATGCTCTCAGATGACCAGACCCTCATGCAGCACATTGAAAAATGCTAAGGAGCCAGCAGGGATTAGGCACTGCACTTGGGAGCTACACTAGGGAAACGAAAAAGAAAATAGTGGGTAGAGGGTGGGTGGGACATCAATCCTCCAAACCATCACTGTCTTTCAGGCTATACCATTTTCTGTTCTGGTTCGTGTGTGTGTGTGTGTGTGTGTGTGTGTGTGTGTGTGTATTTTCACGTCACTGTAATTATGCATTTTCAAACTCCTTACCTTTCCTTCTAAGAAGATGCTTTAGGGTTAGCCATTTTTACTGGATTCAACTGCTGAGTGTTGAGATTAGTGACAGAAATGGTACATATGAGAAATAAAATCAGAAGTCCGACTTTCTTGTCGTGAACAGGCCATTGAGTTGGAAGAGGGACATTTCTTTTTTTAATAAATGTCCATATCCCCAAATAGAAAGAAAAGTTCCCAAGCATGTCACCTTCTTGGAAAGAAGCTTTAGAAAAGAAACAGTGATCTAATGATTTGGCAGGTTGGTGTGAGAAACCTACCTTTTCTATACATATTTTTAAACTATTAAAATTCCGAATGATAGAAAAACCACAAAGATTAGAAGAGGTATTACATGGTCATCATCAGAATTTGGTAGATGCTCATAGTTTACCCTGTTGTGTCGGTCTTTTCTGTTTACTTTTAGTACCGTGTCAGCTATACAAAAGTGCTCCTTTTTCCCATCCCAATCCTATCCTTCCTTCAAGTAACTGTTCTCTTGAGCCTCAGTTGTACTTCCTAATACAAAACGCACTGACCATAATATTATGATTTCTTACTTCCTTCCTAGAATCAAGCGCATATGTTTCATTCAAGATTCTGTTTCAGTGAAACTATTCCACAATATTCCTTTTTTCTATATTCCTGTTGAGTGTGCTAGACAGATTAAACTAGTGGCATAAAAGGAAATGGGCAATTGACCCCTTTTTATGTTTCATTCCCTTGAAATAGTTTGTGTAAAACAAATGATACTTTTGGTAAAGCTTATTTTGCGTGTTGATTCATGCTAACTTTAAAAAATTCCTGGCTTAATCTCTTTATTGGTTGTAGTTCTTTTGCATTAGTTTCTTCCTCTTGAATCTACCTACCTGTCTCTAGTTTGGTAGCTACCCATTTCATCTGTTTTCAAATTTATTGGCAAAAATTTTTCACAATGGTTTCTTACTTTGACATTTCTAATAGGTCAATAGTTATATTTTCTTTTTCTTTATGATATTGTTTCTTTGTACTGGCTCTATTTATGATCATTGTGTCAAGATCTACTGAAACAATTTCTATTTCAATTGGTCTACTGTTATTTTTCTGTGTTGTTATTTTGTCCCATAATCTTTACCACAGTTTACTGTACTTTCTTTGAGTTGATCTCATTCTTAATTCTTAAATCAAATGTACAATTAGATACTATTTATTCTTTGATTTGAAAAGCATTTTCCATTGGGAATAGAAGATTCCCTGTAAGTATCATTTTAGCTGAGTTTAGTAAGTTACTTATTCTTTCACATTTGCTGAGATTTCCTTAGTTACCTAGTAAGAAATCAGCTTTTATAAATATTCCAGGTATGTTTGTGAGGAATACAGATTTTCTATTTCTTGTATGCATAGCTATACAACTATGCATTAGACTAAATTTGTTAACTATGCATTACAAGGTCTACTCACTGTATCCTTTTCTGTGAGTGATACTTAACATTTCCCAGTTTGTGTGAGATTGTTAATTTCTTTTTGAAATTTTTCTAATGTTAGGAAATACATGCTGATAAGTGTATATGGTTCTGTTGTTTAAGTGTATCCCCCCAAATTCATATGTTGGAGACTTAGTCATATATTAATTGGTTTTGGAAGCAGAGCTTTGGGGAGGTGATTAGGGTTAGACCCAGTGATGGAACTAGTACCCCACTAAAGGCATCAGTGATTTTGTAAAAAGAAAAAAAGATATCCAAGCTAGCAAGCTTTCTCTGCCCACCCCACAAGATCTTTTGCCTTTTTTGTGATGCAAGAAGAAGGGCTTCACCAGATGTATAGCAGATACTCGTGCTGTGCTCTTGACCTTCCTTGCCTCCAGAACCATGGGTCAAATAAACTTCCATTCTTCAAAAATCACCTGGTCTCAAGTATTTTATGATAGCAACAGAAAATGGATAAAGACATACACTCAAGATCATTGATTTCTGCAATGGTTTTTATCTCTAGAAAACTCTTTTATTGGGCTGGAGATTTAGCTCAGTGTTTCAAGCCTCTGCTTAGCAAGCACAAAGTCCCTTATTCCATCCCCAATAACCACATACAAAATACCTGATGTGGTAACTCACACCCACCAGCAATGGATCATCAGTACCACACACCACAATGCCAGGCATGGTGGATCATGCCTGTAACCTCAGCACTCGGGAGGCAGAGGCAGGGGCATTGCTGAGTTCAAGGCTTGCCTGGGCTACATAGTGAGCTCAGGGCCAGCCTGAACTATGAAGTGAGACCCTGTCTAAAAAACAACAACAAAAACTTTTAATTTGCATAGTCTGTCTGTCTGTCTCTCTCCCTCTCTATCATCCTCTCTCTCACTCTCTCCCTCTCCCTGTGCTGGGGAATGAACCTAGGACCTCAAACATGGTAAGCATATTCTCTACTTCTGAGCTAAGATACACCTCCAACTCCTGTCTGGTTTCTTTTATGTTAATGTAGTTAAGAATGTTCTTTTGATAAATATTTGCATAGAAAATATTTATCACCACTTAAATTCAATCTTCACATGCCATTATTGTTTTAAAAATCTCTAGAGATAACAAAACCGAGCTTTGGGGTTTTTTGAGGGCATGAAGTAGAGAAGGGTGTTTTTCCCCCCTCAACTGTCATAAGTTTTCTAAGTACATAATTAAATTATTCAGGCAAGATGATTATTTTCTCTTGCTTTCTCCAACAGTTATGCATTTCATCTCTGCTACCAACCTTATCAGATCACTGATAATGTAGAACCTTTAAAAGTTAATTGTTCTGGGGGCCAGAGATTTAGCTTGGTGTTTCCAGCACCTGCCTAGCAAGCACAAGATCCCTGGTTCCATCCCCAGGTAAACACATACAACAGTACCAGGAGTGGTGACTCACACCCACCAGCAATCAGTACCACATACTACAATGCCTGGCATGGTGGCTCTCGCCTGTGATCCCAGCACTTGGGAGGCAGAGGCAGGAGGATTGCTGAGTTCGAGGCTTGCCTGGGCTCCATAGTGAGCTCGGGGCCAGCCTGAACTACAAAGTGAGACCCTGTCTCAAAAAAAAAAAAAAATTAACTGTAGTGAGGAAAATTCAAAGATATCTATAGGTCTTTGGGTATCTTTGCAAAAAGAGAGGATCTAAAAAGGAAAGACAGAGTGTTCAGCTAAAATATTATACCAGTAATTTAGGTGTGATGTAATAATGGTGGACAATATAGAAACAAGTTATGTATGATATAATATATACAAAATTGTTTAAATAATAGGTGATATAGGAAGCCAAGAACCAAAATGGCTAAAAGTATTCAAACTAAACCACAGTTATCTGATTGTGAGTGATCAAAAATTTACTGTATCTTAATAGATTTAAAATCCTTCATAATCTACTCCTGTAAACATAGGTGAGAGGAAAGAAATGAATTCAGACTTTTCATAAGTAATTCTTAGAATATGAAATCAAAAGAAATCTACTTCTTGATTGTGTCACTTCCACTTTAAACTATTAACATTTTTAGTATTTTCTCCGGCTCATAAAGTAATTTACATATTTTATCACTTAGCTGTAGCAAAAACAATGTTCAAAAAATAACTGTAGCAACGATTAAGATTTGTGGAGCATTTTACACATTTTAATTTTACTTAACAGTATTTAACTGGTGCTCACATTTCTGTTCTTCCCCACTCTATCAAAAGGTTGTACTTGTAATTCCCTGATCACCATGTTCTGCCAGATTGCCTGTGCTGCCTTAACCCATGAGGTGAACTCCAAGCCTTTATTCTATTATCTGAATCCCCACCAGGGGGCTCCCCAGAAGGACAAGTCATCAAGGCAAAAGCCAATGACTGGGATGTCTGAGAATCTCCTATGGTCACATGGCTGGTTGATGGGTCAAGGAAACTGCCATCTGTTATATGACTAACAACTGGACACCAAAAATGAAGCAATGGCTTGCAGTCAGATAAAAACACTCTCTGAATTAAAATCAGCAGAGGCAGGCTGCTGGTGGTGTAACCAGAGACCAGTTTCAAAGGTGGAGGGTACATTAGACTTTGCCTCTAGGCCATGGATTAAACCTTTAGCATAGTTAGTTCTGTGTGTAAAGGTGCTTGATTTGATAGCATCGTCCATCTCTACCCTAGCCTCCAGAAACTGGAGATGGAAGCCAGGACTTTCACACTGAAGTACAACCTCATCCTTCCTTATTCTTTTTTTGTGAGACGCGGTCTTGCTAAATTTCTCACGCTACTGTTGAACTTGGTATCCTCCCACCTCAGTCTCCCAGATTGCTGGAATTTAAAATGTAGGCCACCATGTTTGGCATTTGACAGAATCTTAAAGACAGATGGAGAGAGGTGGAGAGATGTGAGGCAGAAAGAATTAGTAGCTACTATTATCACAGCCACTGAGCAGTCAGAAAGGCTAAGGTGAGTCTTGAAAATCAGTGGAGATAAAAAGAGATGAATGCAAGAAGTACTGTTGAAGTAGGAATAATGACCCCCCCCACCAGGGTGGCAAATAAGACAAGGACCTGAAGAGAATGCTGAAGTTTCAAACTGGTGACTATGATGTTAAATGTCCTTAAGAAAATAAGAGACAGGAAGAGAAACAGTTCTGTGTGTATTTGTCTATTTTTAACTGTAGGGAGTAGGAGAAGGGAATGTAACTAGAACCTCTGCAGTTAAATTGTACTCTCCTGTGAGCCTGACAATACAAGGTGAATTAATTAATAAATAGAAATGAGACTTAGAGAAGCTGAGCTTGGGCCTGATCCATGCTACTCTGGGTAGCAAAGACCATGAATCAGAGCTTGGCACACTTCTGTTCTGTACATCTCGAGTAAACAAAGGACTCAAAAGACCCGAGGGCAGAGTAGATGTCTGCAATAGTCCTTGAGGAATTAGTTATATAGGTAAAGATTCTGGTGTAGTTCTGCCCTGGAGCATCATAGCACGTGGGACTGAGGGAGTCCCTGTTGCTACTGGCAGATGAAGACAAGAGTCAAGTTCCCAAATCCATCTGCAGGCAGGAAAGCTGGGCCTGGTTTCAGTCTTGATTGTGCAATAGGATTGCTCCTGACATTTAACTTTTTATTTCGAGATAATTATAGATTCACACTTCTATCCTCTTTATCCTTCTGCCTACCTGACACATATATCTTTGCCATTCAAAAGAATTTCCTAAAAGTAAAAATGAGATTTTTTTTTTTACAGGCACAAAATGAAAGCAGCATTACAATAGATTTCCATGTGACTCCTGTCTGCACTTTGTGTGGTGAGGTTTGGGCAACCGAGTCTCTCTGGACCTCGGTCCCCTGCTATGTAAAGTAGGGAGTACAATATACACCTCTCACGGCTGCTACAAGCATCGGAGGTAATATCCACAAAGCATTTCACCCAGCGGCAGATATCACAGTAATTATTACATAAACAACTCGATACAGAGCTCTCTGACTTCTTCAATGATAAAGATCTAAACTAAGCCACAACATCACACAAACACCTCTCAGACCTGGATAGTTAAGATAGTGGAGATACCTCTCAGAGAGACATAACATTAAAGAGGAGGGTGAAACGCTTGCTGTTTCCTGAAGCTTATGATTCCCTGGGATGGAAAGAACTCTGAGCCGGAAGTCCAAGGACTTTTCTCCAAATTCACACATGCTCCAAACTCATGAAATGACCACAATCTCACTTTTTATTTTTTAATCTGTGTCTCTCCCAGTTGCAGTTCCTTTTGGTTCTGTTAAAAGACATATTCAGGCCAGAGATTTAGCTCAAGGGGTACCATGCCTACCTTGCAAGCATAAGGGCCCGAGTTTGATCCCCAGTACCACACAAAAAAAAAGACATATTCAATATGTTAAAAGACATATTCAATGTATTTTATGGTACTTTATTTTGCACCAAAAAACATTTACTTTCTATAAACATCACTGATTTATGTTTCCCAAGAAAGAGAAAACTTTGATGTTATTTTTGAAGTTCTTTTGATGCCAACACAAAAGAGAACAACTTTAAGCTAAAGGCCAGATCACCTTTTTAGAGAATGATTCAAGTTTTTGGTGCACTCCTTGTAAAGATTAGTAAATGGCCATGTAGCAGTTTTTGTGATCTAATCTGCATCTTTGACCTCTATGGTACACATAGAAAACAAGAGAGACACAAAGAATCAAGCATCTTCCCAGTCCTGGCTGAGCTACGGGTGAAACTTGACCCTCACCCACAGAGCCTTTTTAAAATCTCACTTTTACTTTTAGAAAATTCTTTTGAATACCAAACATGAATGTGTCAGAAGAAGGAAAGATGAAGTGGACAGAGTGTTACCTATAATGTATCTTAAGCAGAGAATCTTACGGTAGCTCGGTCCTCATCTGCTAGAAGTCTCTTTTCTTCTTCTTTCATGCTGGTGAGTCACAAGAGTCAGGTAAAGTCTTCTCGTTTTGAACACTAGAGAGAAAGAAAAAAAAAAAACACCAGCAGAAAACACCCAGCCCACAGATGTTTTGAATCCACCCACCCACCTTTCCCCAGCCACTGTATCAGAGAGAGTGGGTAAAGTGCGTGGGTATAAATCACTCCGTGAGCAAATGGAGTCATGCCAAGGTGCCTGTTGGGTGCACTGGGGAGCATGTGGGTCTTTGCACAGGGATTGGGGAGAGAGTGGGGTGTGCCACGCCAGTGCTCTAACACTTGCTACTCAAAGTATAGCGGTGGCTTAGCGGCACCAGCATCACTTGAGAATTGCTTAAGAAATATTCTTAGCCCCCACACCCAAACTCTATCACACCCCGATCCATAGGGTCCGTGGGTAATTTGTATGCCTACTACAATGAAGGACCTCGGCATCAGTTCTGCTGGTTGGGGAACAGCCAAATTGCATGTCACTGTCCAGCAGTGGCATTGTCTTGCTGATGTTGTTTACTGTCACCCAAGTATTCTTCAAGTGTTGGTATCTTTTGTTAACAGCAACAACGAAAGGAGAAAGAGAGAATTTCGGGATAAAATTAATTTTATTTCTATTCCATTTCTAAAAATAAAGGGATAAAGAAACAAAGAGGCAACTTTTACTTGAAGGAGGTGGTGTTGATGACGTAAGCAAATTTAAGAGTGTGACAATTCCACATCAGATTGAGAACCACTGATCCTTGTCTGTTCCTCTTAATCTCGGGTGACGGGCCCTCTTCTCAGGAAGAAAAGGGAGTGATACAGAGGGCAAAGATGACCTTATATCACCAATGCTTTCATCTTTTATTTGCAATCCAAATGGTAATCAAAGTTGCATATTTATCCTTCTAGGAATAATGAGAACCTGTTCATGGTGCAGCCTAATACTCAAAAGGAGCAGATGTCTAAGAGAAAAGCTGCTGTGACTTTGTTTTGTTTTGTTTTGTTTTTGTTTTTGAGACAGGGTCTCGCTTTGTAGTTCAGGCTGGCCCTGAGCTCACTATGTAGCCCAGGCAAACCTCGAACTCAGCAGTCCTCCTGCCTCTGCTTCCCGAGTGCTAGAATTACAGGCATGAGCCACCACGCCGGGCTGGTGTTACTTTTTAAAATCTATTGCTGTCTGCCCTGGGTTAGACTGTTCTGGTAATCTCTGACATGAGGGTAACAGTGACTGGTATTTCCCTGTTTAGCACAGGCCTGGAAAAGGTAGAGTGGTGGAGTGGCCAGCAATCCATCGGTGGTGACAGGGATACGTGAGAAGTGCCTCTGAGGTCCCCCCACCTTCACCCACAATTCTCTTTCCCATTCTGTGACACAGTCCAGAGAAAAGTGGCTATCAGTTGTCACTAGCATTTGAACTTGTTAACAGAAGAAACTAAAAGCTCTCCACTTATACAGAGAATTCCTTTTTTTTCTTTTTCATTTTTTCTCTCAGTTCTAGATATTGAACTCAGAGCCTTGCACTTGCCAGGCAGGCACAGCGCCGCTGAGCTACGTCCCCAGCCTTATGCAGAGAATTTCTAAAGGCAACAAATCCACAAATATCCTGGGGAATGATGATAGTATTTCAAGATAGTGATGGAGATGGAGTGTGGGAATGATGAGAAGAGTGCGACTCTCCCTGTGGCTTTCAAATCATCATCCATAGCAAACATCTGACATAAGCTATTTTTTAAAAAATATATATTCAACATCGAAAGAACTCAGTTTAACTTTGGTACATGTCTCGGGGCTGAAGCTCTTTAAGTATCAAGGGTTAATAATAACTTCTGGCTGTCTCTTTTCCCTTTTGTACAAAGAATAGATATAAAAACTAAAGGACAGGGCCAGAGATTTAGCTCAATGGTTCGGGTGCCTGCCTTGCAAGCACAAGGTGCTGAGTTCGATCGCGGTAACCACATACAATGCTGGGCATTGTGACTCACACACACCAGCAATCAATACTACATACCACAGTGCAGGGCGTGGTGGCTCACGCCTGTAATCCCAGCACTCAGGAGGCAGAGGCAGGAGGATGGCTGAGTTCGAGGCTTGCCTGGGCTACATAATGAGCTCAGGGCCAGCATGAACTACAAAGTGAGACCCTGTCTCAAAAAAAAAAAAAAAAAAAAAAAAAAAAA
>PVIC010034204.1:0-19744 GCA_004025085.1 Thryonomys swinderianus
CAATGGGGCTACAGCCTGAAAGTGGAAACGCAAGCCTCAGGCTGATGGCCCTGGTGGCAGGGCAGGGGACAGAAGGGAACAGCAAGAGCCCAGAGTGCGGGGCAGGTAAAGAGGGGCTGCGGCCGCTGTCCTGATGACAGGTGCATCTGTGCCCAGGGCACCACCCCCACTGTCTGGGCATGCTGGGAGGAGGGGCCTGGCAGGCTCACCAGGCCCAGGAGGGTACACAGTGAGCCTCAGTGCTCCCCAAATCTCTAGTGAGCGCCCCAGAATCAGCTCACCCATCCTGCCACCATGCACCCGCCGCGTGGGTCAGGGGACGTGTACCCTGTGCATGGGGCAACCCCCACGTTTCTGCAGACATGTACGGCTAGGGAGCAGGGCTCTGTTATCTGTACCAATAAGCACGTCATGCGATTTCCTGTCGGGGCCATGTGAGCACTTCTGAGGGGAGGGCATGTTCCTGGAAAGAAGGAAGCCAGGGAGGAAGGATGGAAGGGACCCCGCTGGTTTTTCTTATGATGCAGCTGTGATGTTTCCGCAAACAGCCCTAGGTCTGTAGGCAGAAGACAGAGATGTGATTCCCGACAAAGTCTCTTTATCTCTCAACACCAACGCACTGATGTGCAAAGCGAGGCAAAGAACGTGCCCAGTTCAAAGCAAACAGCAAAGCGTACACCAGAGGCCTGGGTTGGAGTCTTGGCTCTGCTGCCTGATAACCAAAGAATTCCAGGCAGTTCCTCGGCCCTCGGAGCCTCACGTTTCTCCCTTTCTCTGCCTGTGTCAATGCTCAGGGTGAGGCTCGCAGGAGCGTCTGAAGGTGTCTTGCAGACTGGGAAATGCCATTCGCAGGAGAGACAGAGAAAGTGCAAAACAAAGTCAGCACACACAGAAGGAAGCTGGCTTTTGGGCGAGAAGCTCCTGTCCGCCTGCTGGGGGCCCATGCACAGCGCGGCAACGCTCACAACCTCGCAGCTTCGGGAAGAGCCACAGCTGTCACCAGGGTCCGGGAAGGAACCTGACAGCTTATCTGGCGCAGTGCCCTCACGGTGTTATCCACAGGGGGAAACTGAGGCCCAGTGAGGGAAACAGGCTTGCTCAGGGCAGAGGCTGAGCTGGGCCCAGTTTCCATTTCCACTGCTCCCTGGACCCAGGGCACCCAGAAGCAGGTGGATGGGAAGCTTAGCCCCCTCCTCAGGACAGCGGACAGCGGGCGGCAGCCCCACCCTGACTGCCGTGCCCGGGGCATTCTGAGGAGCTCCAAGAGCCCTTGAATGTAACTCACAGCCAAGAGCAAACAGAGCCTCATTGTTAGGGACACCGATTACCGCGTTGGGTTGGGCATTTATTTATTATCACCTCTCCTTTTCATTAACAGAAGGCAAACATTCCTGCCCCAGTAACTGGAAGGCTGCTACCTGCGCTAGAGAATGGGGGTGTCTCTCCGGGTTGGCTGGGAGCTCACCCCGCTCGCTACATGGCCCCTTCATTAGATCCAACTCAGGGGAAGGCAGGAGAGACTCAGGTCAGATCCAGGGAGACCAGCAGCTGTGACTAGTGTTGGACGCTGCCCCAAGGGTCAGGGGTCAGGGGTCAGCTCGGGTCTTACTCCTAGATCTGTCTCTTGACTTTTAGCAAGACACTCACCCTCACCCAGCTGCAGCGGCCCACGCCTGTAATACCAGAACTCAGAGGCTGAGGCAAGAGGATGGCAGGTTTAAGACCAGCCTGGGCAATTCAGAGATTTAGTGAGACCATTTAAAAAATGTTCAAAAGGGAAAAGGGCTTGGGAATGTAGCTCAGCGTGATAGGCCTGGATTCAATCCTCAAAACCCTTAAGAAAAAAATTAAAACTGTAGCAATGTGGTGTCTTCACGTAGATGATAAGCATTAGATAATCTATGTGCGAAAGCAGCCAGCCTGGTGCTTGAGATGAGAGCATACAATGAACAAGGAAAAAGCTATCTCTAAAAAGTGGTCTCATTTCTGCAGACAAAGCTGTCAGGTAGCCCAGGCTGATCTGGGCTCTGGGACCCTTTCTGGGGGCCTCAGAGACAGGGGAGGGGCATGGTAGCACATACTTATACTCCCAGCGCTTGAGGCTGAGGCAGGAGGATCGACATGAGTTCGAGGACACCCTGGGAGACTGGGATAGTGAGTTCCAAGTCAGCCAGCACTACAGAGAGAGACCCTGTCCAAAATAAAACAAAGACAAGAGAGGAGACAGCTCACCCACAGCCTCCCTCGGGGGGCGGGGAGCGACAAACTCGGTGGTCTTTGCAGGCCACTCTATTCTGCTGGGTCAGTTTTCATTTCAACGTCTCTGTCTCTTGTTGCCCCAAGGCTGGAGTGCCCACCTCCACTCACCCCCTGGGTGAGTCACCCCAGCCTCTCCCCTCTTCCTGCCAGGGCTGCTCTTCTCTCTTCTTCCGCAGTGGTGTCCTTCCCTGGGGAGGGCCGGGTATTTGTCCTGCTCCCCTTTCCTAGGACCCACCCTCTCTGAGCTCCCTCGGCCCCAGCAAAGGGAAGATTTAACTCAGACTTTCAAAAACAGCTTCCAGAAAACACGGGTTCCCAGGCAGAGTGCCCGAGGCGGAAGGGCCGTGTGTGAGGCTGAGGTGAGGTCCGGGTCCCAAGGGGCCCGGGCTGCGGAAGCGATCCTTCCTTCCCGGCTTCCTCCAGGAAGGGCCCGTCTCTGCGCTTCCAGGCAGGGCCCAGAGAGCCCAGGGCCTCTAGAAGGAGGCCGTCGCCCACAGCCCTGCCCTGGCCGTCTGCGGTTTGGGAAAAGAGCTTCTGATTTCCAGAATCTTGAATCTCATCCTCGCAGGGATAATTTGTTATCTCTGTCAAAGTGCTTAGCAACAGTGCTGGGATGGAGCCTAGCAAGATGACCTCAACTGTTTGACTTGACTAAAACAAACTGAACTTCCCAATATAGTGAAGAAATCCTGCAGGGTGACTTAAAAAAAAAAAGATGATAATCTATAAAAGACCTCTATTTTTCAAATAAATTTGGAAAATAATGTTTTTGGTTTTTTTGTTTGTTTGTTTGTTTCTTCCTTCCTCCGCCTATTCTTCTTCTTCTTCTTCTTCTTCTTCTTCTTCTTCTTCTTCTTCTTCTTCTTCTTCTTCTTCTTCTTCTTCTTCTTCTTCTTCTCCTTCTCCTTCTCCTTCTCCTTCTCCTTCCTCTTCCTCTTCTTCTTCTTTTCTTTTCTTTTTTTTTACTGGAGTTTCTTTACTCAGGACTTCTCAGACCTTTTAACATGCCCGTGCAGACTGAATATCCAGGATATGCTACCCAAAAGCATCCCATGAAACACTGATTCAGCTGCCCTCTGGCATGAGGGTGAGAAACTGAGGCACGAGACCTTAGAGAAAGAGCCACTCGGGAGCCAGGTCTGTGCACTTGCTCTAACATCAAAACCAAGCAGCCCGTCCTTTTTCTGGTTTTGTTCTGTATTGTAATTGGAGGTAGAGGGAGTGGGGGTGGGGGTGTATTTATTTGTATGTATTTTATACACTCTGGAGGCCAGAACGAGGCCCAGTGAATGGCGGCTTCCTGGGAGCCGAACAGCAGTTCCACCCAAGGAAGAATCTAAAATAAACAGACCTGTCCGGACTTGGGTACAGCCCGCTGGTGAGGTAGTGAGCATCCCATCACCGAGGAGCCGCAGCCATAGCAACTGGACCCCTGGCTGGTGGAGCAGACGGAACAGTCGTCTTCAGAGAAGACAGGCTCAGGCCCAAGTCCCCGAGAGGGCGACCATGACCTTACTCGGGGAAGGCGGGCCTGCAGGCAGAAGAGTCAAGCCCTTCAGGTGAGGGGCGCGTCTACCAGGCGGACTCTCCCGCCAGCGGTGCGGTCCCCGGAGGCGGAGGCGGAGGCGGAGGGAGCTCAAGGGCACGGGGACGCAGAGGCGAGAACCGACGACGCAGCCACGAGCCCCGCGGAGCTCCCAGGGGAGCTGCGGCCCTGCGACACCCCGATTAGGCTTCTGGTCTCCAGAAGCGCGACGGGGTGCACTTCTGTGGCTGGAGAGCCGGGGAAGCCGTGCGGGGGAGGAGCCCACGCCGGGGGTGGCTGGGCCCTTCCGACCCTTGTCCTCTCCCGGCGGTGGGAAGCTGCACCGGGGTCTCCACGTCCCGAGAAGAGGCAGCCGTGGGTGTACAGACCCCGGTCGGGGACAGCAAGCGCGTGCAGCGAGCGGCCCGAGCTGGCCGCTGCCCCCGTCCCCGTAATCCGCCACGGCTACCGGCAGGGACACCCGCACGGGCCTCTTTAGAAGTTGGTTCTTCAAAGCCAAAGAAGCGACAACCTGCTGCTGGACCCCAGGGGGCAAGACCACTCCCAGGAGGTGACAGACACCAGGGCAGGCGGGTGACATCTACACCCGCCGAGAGTTGGGTCAGGACAACGGCTTCTGTGTCGGCCAGCACCAGCCAGCTGTCTGCTCCCGCAGGGACTCCGTTTGCTGGCTGGCTGGTCTCCGGCCTCAGTGACGAAAATCAGTCCAGTGACACCCCCACCCCCACGCACGCGGGCGGGGGACGGCTGCCGGGCATCCCGCCCCGTGTACAGCCTGTTCCCTCACTGCGCTACACGTGTGCGCTTCTACACGCAGCCAGGAGCTCTGTCGCAACAGCCTCTGCCCGGAGACGAGCGCTAACACGCCCGCGGCCCATCTTTTCTTGCCTTTAGTCCCTGGCAAATCAAGACCAAACCCAAGTTTCACGGCAAGAGGGATCAATCACCAGGTGAAGGAGGCGGCAGGGTGTGAAGGTTTTAGCGCAGTTAGGGGGCGTGGGGGAGGGGAGAGGCGAGAGCCAGGGCCGGCTCCCAGCCAGGGGCCGCCCGGACCCCAGTGGAGTGTGGGGAGAACAGATCCCACCGCGCCCTCCAGTCCTCGCCGCAGCCGGAGCACCGCCGACTGGACAGCTCAGACGCTGCTGCTTTTCTCCTAGGGGAGCGGGTGCTGGGCCCAGCTGGGGGGCAGGGCTGCGCAGGAGCCCGACCTGGGCACCCTGTGTGAGCCCTCCCCCCCCCCCAGCGTGGGGAGGTGCCCGCTGCCCCATGCCAGTCACAAAGGACCCTCACATAGCCGCCTGGGCCCTGGGAACATCTTATCAGACGAGGCTTCTGTCTCTCTGGCCTCCAAATGCTCCCAAACCCCAGCACCCGTCCTCAGACGCGAGTCAGGGCGGGCAGGGACCAGGGCGCTCTCCCGCTTCTGTGTCAGAATGTTTTGTAAGCCGGCCGGGCTCGGGAGGGTTTGCTCGCGGGTTGTTTTGCTCAGCTGGGCAGGGCTGGGCTGAAGCCCCCTGTCCTCAGCTGCCTTCTTCCCCTCCCTTCGCCACCCTAATTTCAGGCTCAACTGTTCGCGTTCAGGGCTTAATTAAACTCCTGTCTTGCTTTCAGAAGAGACACTTTCCGCCCCGGGGAGTTGCTACCTCGCTTTGTGGGGAGAGCAGGTCTGAGCAGGCTCTTCCTGGCGAGGCTCTGTGCTGTGGGAGAGAGAGAGCCTCCTGCCTGCTGGAAGCCGCCCGCAGCCGCGGCAGGGAGCCAGCCTGACACGGGAGGCCTCGCCGCCTCCCACCGCCAGCACCGCCACTGCCGCGGCGCTCAATTACCGCAGGTCGTGCCGTCCAGGTCACTCTGTTCTCCGTGCCCTGCCCAACCCCACCCTGCCCAGCCGGCCACAGTGCCACCCGCCCACCACCAGCCGCACCTTGGCCTCCTGCGGGGCCCCCACCCCCACCCCAGCCGGAAAAGGGCCTCTGTGACCCAGACCCACGACCCAACCCAAACTTCCACTGTGCTGCCCAATAGTCTAGAAAGAATCCCGGCGACGCGTTTGGGTGGGAGGCCTGGGTCTGCCCTTTCCCAGCTGTGCTTTCCCAAACAGGTTATTCCGACTTTCTGAACCCATTTCCTTGTCTGTAAGTTAGAGGAACTTAGAACACTCCTCCCTCCCCTGCAGGTGTGCAAGGGGCTTCAAAGACATCTTTATGAGAGAGTTAGCATTTTGCAAACTTATGTAAAAAGCTACACAAATAAAATATTATTTAGATCAAGACTGAGCAAGCTGGAAGCAAAACTTCTCATGAGTTTACAGCACTTTTCCCCAGGATCTCCACCCTCAGCCGGCACCCCACCCAGCTGGCCAGGGAGCACCATGCTCGCCACACATTTCCCCTTCTTCCAGGGTCTCTTTCCTTGGGCTGCACAAGCCCAGCAGCGACAGCGCTGGTGTTTTCCACTGCGGTTCTTACCGATGGGGACACTGAGGCAGGGCACAGGGAGGTCTCCCAGACCACACAGCGTGTTTGAGAGATGGCCAGGGCTGGAGCCAGATCTTCTGACACCCCGCCCAGTCCCCAAGTTCCTGCTGCCGCTTTCTAACAAAGCCTTTAAGCTTGTGGGACAGGGCATCGGTCATTAAAAACAGACAGCATTCCACAGCAGCAGGAGGTCGGCACTGTCGAGCAGCCCGGAAACACAGGGGTCTCCTGGGCCAGCCTCCCAGGAGCCCTGGGCAGTGCCCAGTGATACAGCCCTCTTCTGCCTCACCTGGTGGTAGGGGTAGAGGGCATGTCGCTCACTCCTCTCTGCCAGGAAACAGGGGCCTAGAGAGGCCCACAGGGCAGGGCATGGGAAGCCGCCCCTGAGACCGGGTGGCAGCCCATGGGGCATCTGTCCCCAGGTAGTCCGGGTCAGCCAGGGTAACCCTGCCGTCGCCACTCTTCTGGGAGCCGCCCTGCGAGGTGACACGGGGGCCAGGCCACGAGGCTTCTCATCTTCCCCAGGGAGGACCTGCCGCTGGCCGCTGCCTCCGAGCACCTCGAAGCCTCCCTGAGGTGATGTCGCTCAACCTCAGCAGCCCCCAGAGGGTGGGAAGGAGGCGGGGGCTGGGGGAGGTCTGGTTACTGGAGAACAGCGGTTTGTCCGCAGTCACCCCAGAAGCAAGCTGCTTGTCTTCTGTGTGACTCAGTTTCCCCAACTCTGAAGTGATGGTTAACGATGCCCAGTGCTGCCCGATGGCCTGTGGACAACAAAGACACAGCAGGTTGCCTGGCCCACGGTAGGGGAGGCAAAATGTTGACTTCTGCAACATGCCAATTTCCTCATCTGTGAAATGGGAACGATACGTCCTTCCTCGTAGGTAGGACGCAACTCAACAATACAAAGTGAACAGGGCTGGTGTACAGCGAGTGCCCTATAAATGCTCCTTGTCTTCCCCAGTCACCGGGCCAGGCCGGCAAAGCCCGTGCCTGTGGGCCTCCTCCTGTTTTCCTGTCTCTCTGGGCTCAGTGGCTCAGACTCCCCTCCGCAGCGACCCTAGGGGCTTGGCAGGTGCTGCCGTCCCATCAGCCCCTTGGCTCATCGGTGAGCTGGGTGGAGGCCCACTCTGCACCATTCCCAGGGGCCAGAGGCTGTGAGTTCTAACCCTCGCAGGACTCTCAGCTTATTGTGTGGCCTCCAGCCAGCCTCCTGGCTTCCCTCAGTTTCCCCACCAGTAAAATGGGGCTAATGACCATCAGCCTCTGCACTGGGGTGTTGTGAGAATTAATTAAGGTTTGTAAAAGGCTTTGAGATCCACGGATGAAAGGCCCCGGAGAAGGACAGAGTGTTATTATCCATTATTAGTACTGTTATGTTCTATCCAAGGATCTCAAAGCCTCTCATAGACAGTAATTAGTACCTTGCAGAGATGTTTTGAGGGTGATTAGCTCCATCTCATGTATGGGAAAATCAAGGCTCAGGGAGAAGTTAACTCCGAAGAGGCCAGAAGGGGTAACAGGATTCCTAGAGTTCCCTCACTGTCAAGCTCCTCGGTCGCGTCACATGGGATCACATCCGGCTGGAGTGGACCGAGGCCGCCCTTCCACGCAGAGTGTAGCGGCCCCAGAGCGGGAAGAAGCAGGAGCACACAGCACTGACGAGGTGGGCTCGGGTGACCGGCTGCACAAGCCAGTCTCGTCGGGAGGCGGCATTTGCTTCCGGGAGCAATCAGGAGGCCTTGGTGCCCGCGGCAGGAGCCCTGCCGTGTAGATACTATGTTGATTTCTTTTTTTTTTTTGTTTTCACAGAAGTATCCCAGAGGTAGTGATTTAAAGATAGGTTCCACTTTTTTCTGCATCATAAGACACAACCCTAAGTACATCAAGTAAAATCGATGCATTAAGGTAGCCAGGGGCAGAAGTATCTGACTACAAACTTAACCTCAGGCACGAACTGGTACTAGGGCTGCCCCACCCCCCGCTCCAGGCCTGGTCATGGCTTCTCAGCCCCACTCCCTAAGGACCAGCGCACTGAAGGAAGGGGGTGCACTTCAGGGGTGTGCTGGTAACTACTTAATAACCAGCTTCCAAAGCAGTAGGAACACACACAGCTCACAGCGACAGTCGGATGTGTGGCCCTTGAAAATGTCCCCACTGTCCTTCCACCGTGGCTGATCCCAAGCTCTGGATGCGACGCAAACCAGCTCACCACCTTCTTGAAGCTGACAGCCGGCCGCCTACAGCAAGTTTAACACGGCTCCTGCGCTTGTTATCTGCTGAGACACGCTTCCCCAGAGAGAGGGAACTACCCCACGCCACGGGAAGGCGCCTCTGGCCCACAGTGTGTACTTCATTCACTGCCCTGGCCACCAGAAACATAAAAATGCGTACAGAACTTTTGTTTCCAGTAAATCTGACATGAACGGAGGAAAGGAGTTTTCTGCAAGCAGGTTGGGAAGGAAACAGGCCTAAGAGATGGGTATGTTGGGCTGGAGGGTTAGCTCAGTGGTTCCAGCGCCTGCCTCGCAAGCGCAAGGCCCTGAGTTTGATCCCCGGTAACCACATAGAATGCTGGGCGTGGTGACTCACGCCCACCAGCAATCAATACCACATACCACAGTGCCAGGCGTGGTGGCTCACGCCTGTAACCCCAGCACTCGGGAGGCAGAGACAGGAGGATTGCTGAGTTCAAAGCTTGCCTGGGCTACATAATGAGCTCAGGGCCAGCCTGAACTACAAAGAGAGACCCTGTCTCGAATATAAAAAGATGGGTATGTCTCCATTGATGAACAGAACAGAGACTGAGGAGGACAGGTACAGACAGAGAGAGGCTTGCAGATCTTTGTTCTGAACCATTTGAAAATTTAGAACAAGTCATAGACATGATGCCCGGACCCCAAAGTATTCCAATTTGTATTTCCTCCAATCAACATCCTCTCCTCATTTCTACCATTCTACCTGTAAGTGATGAAATCAAAATTACTCTTACACCATGATCCAGTCAAAGGACCTCATGCAAATTTCTACATCTGTCCCAGCAATGGCTCCTTTGACTTTTGGGTGCAGGATCAACTTGGGGTTCTGAATTGCACTTAGTCGTCATAGCTCATGATTTTCCTCCTGTCTGAAACGGATTCTCTGTCTTTCCCTACTTCTGTCCATTCATTCCATCAAACACAGGCTGGATTGTTTTCCCATGTCCACTGTCAGGCTGTGTGTTCATGCAAGGAAGCCTGTGCTCCTCTGGGCACCAGACCCAGCATGTGTCACTGGGCTTTCCCCACAACGGTGCTGTCAGTTTGACACAAGGTCAAGCTGGTGCCTTAGGCTTCTCCACCACACACTTGCCATCTTTCCCTTTGTCCTTCATACATATGTGCTGAGCAGATGCTTACTGCAAGACTGCTCCAACACTCGGTTCCTCATCAAATTCTCACCGACTGGCCTTAGCATTCTTTGATGACTTCACCTTAATCAGCCCACCACTAGGACAGTTGCCAAACAGCGAATGTCTGTGTCTTCACTCCTCTGTATTTATCTGCCAGCATCCTATTGGAAAGCATGCCTTTCGTCCCCATTCATTCATTCATTCATTCATTTATTCATTCTTAGCAATATGGGCTCATGGGTTCCTATTGTAGCTAGTTATGTGAATGCCCGCATTGCCCCACACCTAGCCAGTGGAGCCCCTTCCAGAAAGACTCCTGCATCATTCTGACCTGTCTCCACTAATCTTGAAGCATTCCCTCCCTTTCCAGAACAAAGAGTATGCTTCAAACTCACCTTGTGATTTCTCTGTTCCAGCTCTGGGGTCAGCCCTCCCTTCGAAGAGCTCAGGCTCCTTTTAGTGGAAAATGGCATTTAGAAACTCAGATGAGGACACTTGGTATCTTCTTGCTACTGAGATATCATTGCCTCTAGCCAATAGCATTGCTTGTCAGCTCCAGAATAAAGCTATAGAAGAGCGACCAATCCTCGCCTCTTCTTATGCTGGACTTTAATAGCAGTGTCCCTGGTACTTCTCTATCATACATACTATGGCCTGTTTTCTTTTTCCCAGTATGAGAAGTTGACCCCAAGGCACTGGGCTACATCCTCAGCCCTTTAAAAAAACTTAAAAAAAAATTTTTTTTTTTTTGAGGCAAGACCTTGATAAAATGCTATGAAACCCAGGCTGGGTCACCATGCTAAGGCTAACCATTGGTTTGACATAGACATTTTAAAATCATGGTAAGAAAAGAACGCTACTTCAATTTCACTGAGTTTTTGTTTTGTTTTGTTTTTTGAGACAGGGTCTTGCTTTGTAGTTCGGGCTGGCTCTTAGCTCACTATGTAGCCTAGGCAAGCTTCAAACTCAGCAATCCTCCTGTCTCTGCCTCCCAAGTGCTGGGGTTACAGGCGTGAGTCTCCACGCCCAGCACTGTATGTGGTTACCGGGATTGAACTCAGGACCTTGTGCTTGCGAGGCAGGTGCCAGAACCACTGAGCTAACCCTCTGGCCCCTACTAAGAGTTTTTTTTAAAAGCAGATATATAGGTACATATATTGGACTTCATAAAATACACTTTTGGGGCATCTACTAGGTAGTCAAATTGATTTTCCTCTTTTGAGTTATTTGTATGAATTACAAGTACAGCGTTCAACAGTATTAAACCACATTTGCTTTCTCTGAATAAACTGTTTGAGCAGGATATATTTTTATAATATAATGCTTGACTTGCTGTGCTAATATTTTATTTAGCATCAGTATACTTGAGTAAAAAGAACCTGGCATTCCCTCGTTCATTGCCTTGGCCAGATGCTGGCACTGTCTGTGTGGTGGGGCAGGTGGTGTGAAACAGCAAGAGGTCCCGGGCCAGGGAGAAGGTGAGGAAATGGAAGAGAAGAGAAGAGGCAGGTGGGCCAAGGCTCAGGGCTTCAGCCAGAGCCACGTTGGCCAGAGGGAAGCTGCAGGCCGAGCATTTTAGAGGTCAAGAGACTGAGGCAGGGCCGGGATGTAGCTCAGAGGCACAGCACCTGCCTGGCAAGTGTGGGGTCCTCAGCTCGATTCCTGCTACCAAAAAAAAAAAAAAAAAAAGGAGTGAGACAGACACTGTGAAGTAGCCAGGTATGGCGATGCACACCTGTCATCCCAGCCCTTTGGAAAGCTGAGGCAGGAGGATTACAAGTTCGAGTCTAGCCTGGCAACTTACTGAGACCTTGTCTTAAAATGTAATAACAAGAACAAGAAGAAAAGAGAAGAGAAGAGAAGAGAGGAATGAAGGGGGCCAGGGCTTCGCATCTCTCTGGGTGGAGACGCAGCAGCTGCGCACTGATGCAGGCCGCGCCGAGAGGGTCGTGGCTGGAGGCCACACACACAGGAGCTGACCCAGATGGCCAGGAGACTGCTGCAGCCTGTTTTTCTTTTTACGAGGGTGACACAGACCAGTGCAGGACACAGGAAGGCCTGGGAGCCGGGGCAGCTGGGGGCCTCTCTTCTGAGGTCCAGGGAGGGTGGAGGAAGTACCCGCGAGCCAGCCCTCGGGACGGCTGGGACTTCTGGGGGAGGGAAGCACCCTGGGACCTTTTCCATTAAACAAGTTTGCAGGCCTGAAATACCGTCTGGTACAGAGTTAAGTCCAAGCACTTAATTGTTCACATTTGTAGGAAGTAATTAGATGTTCTCCCAGTACTGCTAAAAAGCAAAAGTGTGTTTCTTCTCTTTGGTTCAAGAACTTCTGGGCACCCTTTGAGGTCAGCCAGGCCGTGGCTCACACTGGAGTCGCCCTGCAACCAGCTGCATGGACTTGGGCAAACCTGGGCCTCGTCTGTAAAATGGGTCTGAGGTGCCACATCCACGGGTCACTTGAATCTCACCAGGACCAGAGACCAGGACCATCCAGTGCTGCAGGACCAGGGCTCCTCCAGGGCTGAAGGGATCCCAGAGCTGGAAGGGAAGAGGTGGGTGCCACACAGGGGGTGCGGCCAGGCCTGGATTCCCACCATTCAGGCAGAGGAGCAGGAGGGCGCGCTGTGGGTCGCTCAGTCCACACTGGCAGTGCCGTGTCACCTTAAGAGCCAAACATGCAGCCCAGACACGGAGAAGGCCGAGGCTGAGGAGAGCAGAGGCTCAGGGTCTCCGCGGCTCCTCATCTGAATGGGAGGGAGCTAAGCAGCCAGCCCGTTCCCGGTCCCGAAGGCCCCTCTCGGGGCCCTGTGTGGTCATGGGCCCTTTCCAGGCCCTGCTAAGGCTCGCCCTCTCCTGCATAGGATCTTTATCCCTAAGGCACAGGACTTGCAGAAAAGCCAGGCTGCCCTGCGGCTTGTCCTAAAAACACCCCGGCACAGAGCTGTGGAGAGGGAGAAGAGGGCAGGAAGGGTGAGGGCTGCCCGTCCAGAGGCGGTGTGCCCAGCCTGGGCTGCCCTCTGCGGGCTCTGGTGGGCGAGGAGCACTGAAGAGGGCACTCGTGCTCACTCGGCTCCCAGCGCAGCGCTGCTTCACACAGCAGGAAGCTGAGGCTTCCAGACTTCGCCTCCCCAGATAACGCAGGTGGGGGGACGCCCAGGGGGACAGGAACTCAGGTCTGTAGAGCCCAGCGCCTGTGTTTTGTGCCTCGTCCCCACGTGGTGCCAAGTAATTAGTGTCTGGGGTAAGCCCACATTCCTCTCGCCAGTCTGGGGAGCAGATCCCGGAACTTAACTGGCAGTCCCTTAACGGTCAGGGCCTGGTGGGGTTCTCTACCCTCCCGGGCCCAGGGGCCTCTGATGCAAAACAGGAGCAACGCCGCCCCCAGAGAGACCCGGAAGGAGTAAAGCAGAAAGGGCAGGGATGACCCGGGTACCACTTGGTCAAGGTCAGCATGCAATGTCATCCAAGTGCAGCAGAATGCAGTGCCACCCCCACCCAGGATGGCAGCACGAGCCCTGAAGTAAGGTGGACAGGGGCTTTGGCTCTCGGGGTCCCTTGGCCTCAGGACACCGCCTCTGCCTCTCTCTCTGTGCCACTCCGCGAGAACCTCGGTGTGGCCTCTGCCTTTCCCTTCACCAGCCAGTCTCCTGGCCCCTCCAGCCTGACTCTTTCAGACACACCCTTCTCTGCACATCCGACCCTGCCAGCCAAACAGGGCAGAGTGGCCTTGGCGGAAGCAGCCCGTTCAGACGGCATTCCTGCCTTCCAGAAACAGCGGGTTCGGGTGGTCTGCCTTCCCCTTCTCGGCCTCCCCCACACTGGCACTTGCTCTTAGGAATTCTGTGGTCTGGATAGTGTGATGGAGCCACTTCCCGTGCGGGGCTCTCTGAAGCCCACTTGGAAAAAGGGTATGATAAAACAGCTTGGGATGGGGGACTCCATGAAAACTCAGGGTGAAGAATTTTAGGAAAAACGGGCCACCAACATGGGTTCTGCCTCCCAGATGCACTCATTTTAGGGATCTTGACTGTCCTGTCACCTGTGGGGGGGAGGGGCAGGGGACAGGGCCAGTGGCCTTCGCAGCCCCGCTGCTTGCTCCTCCCCTTCCTGTATAACCTCTGGGAGGGCAACAAGTCCCTTTAACCACAAGCCAAGTCTCTGCCCAACCTCCGTGGCTCCAGGGCCTGGCAGACCCACCGTGGGGGCCCTGTGTCTGGGGTGGCCCCGTGCCTGAAGCCAGGGACAGGCAGAGGCACCCGGGTGCGAGCCGTGGGCCCGCCACGCAGCAGGAAAGGCCAAGCGGTCCCCTTCCTGGCTCAACCACCGACTGCTGCTGCTGTGAGCAGCCAGCTTCCTGTCTGCGGGGCAGGCTCCTCGGCTGATAAAGGAGGGCGGGCTGTGGTCCGGTGGGGCCGCTGCTGGCCTGGCAGGTGGGCCGAGCACGATGCGGTGTGGAGGCTGGCGGCGAGGCCCGGAGGCCCGATTTAGGGACCACATCTGGGCTGGAGGAGGAGTGGCCCCCAGCCTGAGTACTCCACGGTACACATGGGAGTCACCACGGGAAGGGGAGGAGCTAGTTACAGGAGGGCAATGGAGACAGCTGTGCGCGGCGTCCTGGCCAGCAGCTGGTCACTCGGCCAACACTCACGGGAACCTTCCCAGCGCCAGTGACCAGGCAAGACTGTGCCGCCATGCTATGGCGTGCGCGCACATGCGCGCGCACACACACACACACACACAGGTGCACACACGCACACACACACCCACCCATCCAACCCATCAGGTATCTCTGCTGCTCCTGAAGGGCTCCAAAGCTCAGGCCATCCAGGCCAACCACCTCTACCCCGTCAGCCTGGGCTGTGTGTGGATGAGCGAGTGTTTTCAACGGTGCGCACTAGGCTGCAAGTTAGGCCCGGGGCGGGGAGGACCCGGTAATGGCCGTCCTGGGTCACCCTCTGGTGGACTTGGGAGCGTGGCCAGTCAGCTGCCTGCCTGTGGGTGGCGTCAGTGCCGGGAGCGGGCGCTAACCTCTCCTCAGGGCAGTCCAGGTTTGAGATTCTGCTCTGAGAGCAGAAAGGCCCAACGTGCCTGGGCTCCACAGAGGAGCCTCGCTCCAGAACTCCGAGGACTGGCATGCCGCTCCCCGGGCCCACCCCGCTCAGCTTCCCTGTGCCCATCCCGCGTCCCGGTGTGCTGTGTGTGGGGTGGGACCTGCGGCTTCCCCCCCCCCGGAGGCCGTGGCGCACGAAGGGGACACATCCGCCCTCCGCAGCGCCCAGTCTAGTTGGAAATAGACACAACAGCAGCATCAGCAGGAACAGCTGCTCCTCTTAGTCAGACAATACACTCGTATCCACTCTCTCCACCGCAGTCGGGCTCCCCCGGGTGAACAAGAAGAAAGTCAGCGCAAACGGTTTAAGCACAATAGAGAAGCCACTGGCTCCGGTAACCAGAAAGTCCGACAGGCCTTTGCCTCGGCTGCCAGAGAACCCTGGTGTCGGCAGGGTCAGGAATCCACGTCTCCCATGGGCACTGGGGACAGGGCTCCTTCTGGCTTCTGAGAAAGACTGTCCGAGGCCTCTCTCCTAGCCTGCTTGCTGGCAACCCTCAGCGCCCTGCTGCCTTCCTCCAGGCCCCGCTTTGGTCATCGTGTGGTCTTTTTCCTGTCTTTTTGTCTCAATTTCTCTCTTACAAAAACACCAAGTACTGGACCTACCCTAACCCAGTATAGCTTCGTTTTTAACTTGCCTAGATCTGCATAGAATTTTCTTCCAAATAAGGTCACATTCAAAGTACCAGGGGTAGGGACATGAACACAACTTTGTACGGGACACATTTAAGTGTGCCTGTTGTCAGTCTAGTGATTCCAGTAGAAAGAAAGCTGCGGCAGCTCTGCCCAGTGCCATAAGGATGATTCCCCACTGGCATGATGCGCGCCACACATCCACCCCTGGGAACCTATCTCAGCGTCCAGGACACACCATAGTCTGACCTGGGTCATGTGTTATTGGTCAGACCTGGGTCATGTGTCCCCACCTCGGGGAGCCGGGAAGTGAGCTCAGGCCACCTGGGCCACAGATGCAACAGAAAGCGCAAGTGGTATCACCACAAGAAAGAAAGTGGACCCCAGGATGGCCAGAAGTGCAAAGCCCCTCAACCGCAGCACCTGGTTGCACTGCGACTGGGCCTCCCTGTGGTTTGCAGAAGCGCAGGAAGCCTCAGTGGCCTGCACCTAGTTGGTGGGATTAGAGCTGAGCCTCTCCCCAATGTCTGCCTCCAAACTTGGGCTGTTTCTCCCACAACTAAATGCCGGGAGTTCAGAGGACACTGACATTTACAAGGCCTTGTGGGAAGGGGGCGGTGAGGACAAGGAAAAGTAAGACAGCCCTGAAGGGAGAGGCCGGGAGCCTGCAGGGCCCAAGCAAGGCCTCGAGGCGGCGGCTGCTCTTAGGGAGGGGAGACGATGAGGCCACCGTGCAAGGCTCAGTGTCCTCTGTCTCCATGGCAACGGGGAGCCGGTCTAGGAGCCGGGAGAGACCTCGCTCCAGTCAGGTCTGAGAGGGGCAGGTGAGAGACGAGAAACGGAAGATGTAAATGAGCTCTAGAATACATGGTAGATATTGTGAAATAGAAAGTATTCAAAGGGAAATGGGGTATGAGGTAACAAGGGAAAGAAATACATGATGGTAATAAACAAAGGGAAACAAAGCTTATGTATATAGAGGTGGGGGGCTGGGAAAAAATGGGAATTAAGTTGTGTCATACGCTGGTACAAATTCTCAATATTGTGTGTGATCACGATGTGTATATATAATATACCAATAAAGATTCAAATTAAAAAAAAAACCTGTTAAATTACCAGTTAAAAAAAAAAGAGATGAGCAGGACCGAGCGGGCTGACTTCTCCCACCAGCTGCAGAGCGTGCCCAGCCCAAACCTCCTGCGTCCCACCCCTGCCCACTGCTCAGCGACGCTGCTGCCTTTCTGGTCCTAGGAGCAGCTGGGCTCTCCCTTACCCCTCCAGCATCGCCCTTAAAAACCCCTCTTACAAACTGTTCTCATGACGTCGGTATGAGGCAACCTCAGAGTGGTGAGTCACATTCTGACAGAGGAAGAGGGAGGCCAGCTGCTGGGTGTGTGTGTGTGTGTGTGTGTGTGTGTGTGTGTGTGTGTGTGTGTGTGTGTTGTATAGAGGGGGATGTCGAAGGCCTCGCTCGGATCCCGTGACACTCCCCGGATCCCCGGAGCAGATGGAAAGGACCCTTCTCCCAGTCTCCTCACCTTGGGGTGACTCAGCGTGGAGTCCTTGCTCACTCTCCCTTCAGGGGAGGGAGCCAGTGCGGGAAGTGTGCGGGCAGCCTGGGCCTCCTCGGGGACCACCTCAGCCCCCCACCCCACCCCCACTCCGCTCCTGGGGCACTGGCTGCTCTGGTGCTGGGAAGCGGCCCCTGGCAAAGGGACTCAGGTCTGCATCAGCGGGAAGGCCCCGTGGCCCAGTGACCTGCTTTTTTCCCAGAGGGCCCCAGTGTCGAAAGCTGCCAGGTCTGATCCCCTTGCCACCCTTCTTCCTCCTGAAACAGCTGAAGGTTATGCTTTGGGGCTTGGGAGTTCCCCAGGTCCCCTGTCTCCCTGAGGGTCTGGAGGTGAGGAGGATCCTCCAGGTTATTCAGAGGTTGATACAAAAAGGTGAACGCAAAGGGTGATGGGAGTAGGAGGCTCTGCCCATTGATTGTTCTGGGTCATTCATAAAGTCTGAATGAACCGGAAGAGTTTTCTCTTATTGGGAAGCCAGCGGCTTCCTTTCATCCCTAAAGGAGGGCCCGACTCCTGGGAGAAGGCTGGTAGGAAGCTGTGCTCAGGAGCGGCTGTGAGCCTTGCTGTGCTCCTCTCCGGTCTCAGGCTTGCATACTTTCAGTGCTCCTCATGCCGAAGGCCTGTTGTATTTGTTTCCGTTGTGGGACATCACAAGTCTTGCTGGAAACAGGACAGGATGAGTGAGTGGGTAAACGGTAGCATCTACTGGTACTGACTATGGAAGGCCCTGCACCCAGGGTTTTACAGGCTTGACGTGGCTCCCAGGAGTCCACTGAGGAAGATGCTATTAGGGGCCTGTTTCCCAGCCAAGAAACTAAAGCAGAGTGAGAGGAAGAGTTAATTCAAGATTTATAGCTGCTAAGTGGTGGAGCTGGGGGTTGTGGACCTGCTCTTCCACTGTCCAGGCAAGTACCGTGGGAAGGGAGGAGAAGCCCCAGAGCCCAGTAACCATGTCCGCAGCCCTGCTTCTTTCTGTGAAAGCCTCAGCAGTCTGGCAGGAGGGTACGGGTCGGTTCTGAGTCACAGGCAAGAGGAAGCACCAGCATCCGCCTGGGCCGGCGGGGTCTCTGGTTTGTCCCTTGGGTCTCACGTTATCACTGTGATGTTAATGCAACAGACATCCAACCTGGGCTCAGGCGGTTGCTTCTGACTCCTCGGCAGGCTAAGCTGCTGAGTCAGCGCCAGGAGCCTGGCCAGGAGGCCGCCCCTCTCCTGCCAGTCGCTTCTCCCTGGCCCCTGGTTGCCAGGGCTGCCTCTGGACTCGCTACCCCGTGCCTGCTCCTCAGCCCCAGCTCACCCTCGGCTTGCAGCAGGTGCTGTCTTGAAGGATCTGATGGGTTATTCGTATGAGATGAGGTTACGGTTTGAAGAGGATTTGTCTCTGAAAGTCGTTGGAACTGATCCCCCTTGAGGAGATACTGCGAGACGGGGGAGCTGGGACCTCGGTCCTAACAAATCGATGAACCCACTGTGTGGTGAACGGGTTCTCCCTTGGGGAGGTCTGCTTGGAAAACCCAGGTCACTCGGGTGCTGCCCGATTCTTGTCATGTGATGTCCTGGGTCACGGAGGCTTTGCCAGTGAGAAGGCCATCCTCAGATGCAGCCCTTCAACCTCGGCCAGAAGGTTATTCTGTGAGCCAGAACAAACCTCTTTAAAAAATGAACATACCCAGCCTGTGTCACTGTGTCATTAGCCACAGAAAGTGGACTGAGGCAGAAGGCGGCGGCAGTGATGCTAGAGAGCAGGGGTCTTGTTCCTGCTGCTGTCAGCGGACTGTGGGCCTGGGGAGCCCAGGCGCCTCTCTCACTGTCTCCCCACAGGGCTCCCGGGTCCCTCTGAGGGGCTGCTCTCTCCTGTGCTGTTTGGATTATGAAGGAAGAAAACTGACGCTCTTTTTTTAGCATGGGGGGTTGAACACAGGGCTTCGCAGGGAGCTGCGCCTCCTGCGACCCCTCCCGACTTTATTTTGGAGCAGGCTCCTGTTAGGTCACTATATAAGCCTGGGCTCAAACTTACCATCCACTCACCTCGGCCTCGCAGAGTCCTGAGATAACAAATGTCACCACCACCCCTGGCCCGGTGAAGAAATACTGGCCGTCAGGAGGCCCCCGAGAGCAGGGTGGGCCTGAGGCCCTCAGCGGAGTCAAAGCTGGGCTGTACTCTGGGGGGGGAGCCAGGGGCAGGTGAGGGACTTCCATGCGTCACATACGGCCCCGTCTCCCCCAGACATACCCAGGTGCAGAGCACTTCCTCTCAGTGCGCCAGCGGAATGAGGGTGGAGGCCCAGGGAAGCACGGAGCGTCCTGAGGACAGTGACGTCCCACATGGCTTCCTCAGACAGCTCTGTGTCCTCCCCCACACAGGGGGCCCCACCCCAAATACCACCCCTGCACCCCATCAGAGGTCCTGCTCAGCCAGGCCCCAAAGACCTGCGCCGACGGGAACTGGTCTCTCCAGAGAAACCTCCTGCGTCACGGACAAAAGGGATGAAACCCCGGGGAGGAATAAAGTCTGGATTTGACACCGCTTTCCGGTGAGACAGCACAGGGCAGGGGCTCCTCCGGGAGCACGGTGAGCGGGCGGGAGCTGGGGCTTGAAGTGGGGAGCCACTCACACAGGCTCCGACAGACAGGCCTGTCGCAGGCAAGCTTTGCAGGTCAGGTGAAAGGCGCGGGCCAGGGAGCCGTGAGCTCCCTCCCTGTTGTCCGCGGTGCCTCCCTCACGAGGTCCCACCTCAGAGCGAACAGGGTAAGACGGACACA
>PVIC010034205.1:0-19723 GCA_004025085.1 Thryonomys swinderianus
TTTTTGAGACAGGGTCTCGCTTTGTAGTTCAGGCTGGCCCTGAGCTCACTATGGTGCCCAGGCAAGCCGCCGCGAACTCAGCAATCCTCCTGTCCCTGCCTCCCGAGTGCTGGGACTACAGGCGTGAGCCACCACGTCCGGCATTGTGGTATGCGGTGTTGATTGTTGGTGGGCGTGTCTCCACACCCAGCATTATATGTGGTTACCGGACATCGAACTCAGGACCTTGCACTTGCGAGGCAGGCGCCGGAACCACTGAGCTAACCCTCCAGCCCCAAAGAGTTTAGATTTTTAACTGGTATAATTTTTACAGTACTTTAAAAAGTTGGCTGTATATGCAACCAGATTTTTCCTTAAGCATCTACTAGCAAATGGTTATTTTAAAAAACAAAAATAGATTCATATCTACTCTTGAGCATCTTTTTTCTTTTCTTAACCATATGGTCTGGACATCTTCTTGTGTCAGCATATATAGTTCTATCTTATTTTTCCCTAACTTATTGTTTTTAATATTTCCATAGAATAGTTTTTCCTCTCATTACAAAATTATTTAATCTTTCTCTTTTTTTCTTTTTAGTTTTTTTGAGACAAGGTCTCACTATGCAGTTCAGACTAGCCCTGAACTCACTAATCCTAGGCTGGCCTCAAACTTGCAGAGATCCTCCTGCCTCAACTTCTCAAGTGCTGGAATTTTAGGCAAGTGCCACCATGGCTGGCAAGATTATTTCTAAAACTACATAGGGTAAATTTTTTTTTTTTCTTTTTGAGACAGGGTCTCGCATTGTAGTTCAGGCTGGCCCTGAGCTCACTATGGTGCCCAGGCAAGCCGCCGCAAACTCAGCAATCCTCCTGTCTCTGCCTAGGGTAAATTTTTATATGTGGAAAAGATAGTTACTATTTTAGCTTATAGTACATAAATACTACAAGAAATCATAAATAAAACATATATATGCCAGAATAATAGCAATAAAGAAAACTACACAGGTAGTGCTGGGCTATCACTGCCATAACTAACAAATTTAAAGCAACCTGTGCCCAGTACACTGCTGTGAGCTGGCAGCCTTGTGGCTGTTTCTGAGGCTCATTATCAGTCCTGTGTGGCAAACACAATGAAATTCTTCACAAGTCAAAGGGAGAATATGAAATAAACTCATCATGAGTGAAAATCTTGAGCTTGTATGGATATATCTTGAGTGAGACTCTTTTCCACAAAATGCATGTGCCATTCATTTCCCAACTCCCTATTACTTTGGGAATTTGGGTTTATAATACCCTGACAGGGCTGCCCAACAAAATGCTACTGACAGGGACTTAACATGACATAAATTAATTTTCTCACAATTGTGGAAGGTCAAACTCCAAGATCAAGGCGTCAGCAGGTTTGGTTTTCCTAGGGTCTTTCTTCTCAGCCTACCCATGGCCACCTTCCCTCTGTGTCCTCACATGGACTGTCTTTTGTATACATGCATTCCTGGTGTCTCTTAAGGACATTAGTGATGTTTGTTAGATTAGGTCAATAGCATGTCATTCCTCACATTGCTTCATTCAACCTTAATGTATCTTTAAAGGCCCCATCTCCAAATGCACACCCAAAGTACTAGAGATTAGAATTCCCATTTTAGGATTGTTTCTCATGCTCTTCATTGGACGTTTCTTTACCCCCCACACCACCCCATCCATACAATCTCATTTCCACTCTCAACACTCCACTAGATACTGGCCATCTCAGTGCTGCCCAGCCCAACTACATTTGTTGCTCCTGAGGATAACTGCAGTAGTCTCCTACTAAGTGGCTTGGTGGCATTTTTGCCGCCACCCCAACCCATTCTCCAGATAGCAGAAAATGTATTTCTAATCTAATCGGGTCACTCCTTATATTGACAGTCTTCTCTGGAATATTCTTTTTAAATTAAAATGCAAGGTAAAGTGACAGATAAGTCCCCGCAGGGTCAGTTACCTGCCTACCTCCATCATCTTCCCTCTGTTCCAGCCACACTGGCTGCCTCCATGTCCTCCAAGGTCCAAGCCTCTCCTCTCTCTGGGCATAGGGCACAGGGCAGGAACAACTTCCTTTTGCCTGGCAGACTCCAACTCATCCTTCACATTTCAGGATAAAAATTAGTCTCTTAAAGAAGTCCTCTTTGTTCCCATTTGTCAGGTTGCCACTGTCCCAGCTGCCCACAGAACCCTGGGATTTACTTTGCAACAGCTACCATATCTTGTAGTCACTGGTGTGATTATCTAAAATGCATTATTTCACTGAACCCAGCTTCTGGGAAGAAAAAGATGTGTAACATGTTCATTCTTACCAGTGGCCACCACAGGTCCTGGTACAAGTAGGCTTCCAATAAGTATTTACTAAATGAATACACACTTTGCATTTTGCTGTGCCTACCATCTGGAAAGCCTTTTTCATTCTCGTCCATCTGACAAACTGAGGCCTGCCAGCTCCTGATTAAACCACGAGTTGCCTCATGGCAGAGCCTGTGTTCACAGTTCCCGGCAAACAGCACAGTGGCACACAGTAAGCGTTCCAGTTCAAGCAGAACATTTTTACTCTGCTTTGTATCCACATCCTACATTACTGTTTCACTGAAGATTGTGTGTGTGTGTGTGTGTGTGTGTGTGTGTCTTATAAGGAACTGAATTTTGAACCCAGAGGATTCACACTGAGCTACATCAGCAGCCCATTTTTTATTATTTTGAGATAGGGTCTTGAGTTAAGAAGTAAATAAAAAGCATCTACCTTCTGTCCAATTCACAATAACTATCATTGGTAAAAATAAGTATAACATAAAATTGACAACAATTAAGATTGCATCTGCTAAATTTGCTAAATATTTTAAAAACTCAGAAGACACATCTTGAGGGTAACATTGAAAATTGTAAAATCTGGGGGGAATCAGATCTGGTTGAAATGCTCAGTACAAAACAAAAGATGCTGGCAATATAACGTTCATTATTAAACATTTATAGAGGACAGTTGTTGACAAATTTTAGGCCTACAAAATTTTACCAGAGAAAACAGAACTTGTTAGTGTCAATACCCTCTGGCAAAAGACCACCAGGAACATATCTGTCATTAAATAAATTGGATCTATTATTGTTCCATCGAGGGAGAATGTGCACCAATGGGGAATGATGGGATATTTCAGTAAGTGTATTAGACTTTTATTGGGTCAGAGCTTTAGCTGGACAAGTCGGGGAGTGTCTACAGAAGCCGGTTCAGTGTCTAGATTTGCTGTTGTCAAGAAGCAGGAGTAATTCCCTGACCAGGAACTTTAATAAATCTGATCTATACAGAAAGCTGAGTATAACAACAATACAATTGTAATTGGTTAGAAAAAAACAGCACATTTTCATTAAGGGAAGGGGAAAGTTGATATTTTGTGGGTGGCACAGAGCCATGATTTTTGTCTGTACTTAGGCAAAGTTACAAAAATAGACTTGCCCAATTTCCTTGGACTATAGCCTCTAACTAACTTTGAGGTTGGAATTCTGCATTGTTATTTATATTAAAAAGAAAGCTACATGGCTGAGTCGTGGCAGCAGCCTCTGAACCCTGGGGATGCTATTTTTTTCTTTATTTTTTAAAAAATAAAGTGGAGGTGGGCCGGAGGGTTAGCTCAGTGGTTCCGGCGCCTGCCTCGCAAGCGTAAGGACCTGAGTTCGATCCCCGGTTACCACATATAATGCTGGGCATGGTGGCTCACGCCTGTAATCCCAGCACTCGGGAAGCAGAGACGGGAGGATTGCTGAGTTCGCGGCGGCTTGCCTGGGCACCATAGTGAGCTCAGGGCCAGCCTGAACTACAAAGCAAGACCCTGTCTCCAAAAAGCAAAAAAATAAATAAATAAAAAATAAATAAATAAAGTGGAGGTGAAATAAGAAACCTCACAATGACAGAAGCCAAAGTAAAATTCGACATACAAACTACTAAAGAAGTAAAATCTTTATTATGAAATAAATGAGATTGAATAGTTTAACGATGTTTTATAAAAAAATCAAAGAATTAAACTGGTTTAATGGTGCTGCCTCTGGAAAATCTCTTCCAAGTAGTTCATCACAGTGTATATAGTCCTAATTAAAATTATTGGATTCCATTTTGGTGGAGATGTAAATTTCCTAGTGTCTTCGGAGGGCAATTTTGCCATATCCATGAAAATTAAAATTGCATTTGTCTTTTGACACAGTAATTTTACTTCTAGAAATTTATTCCACAGAGAACACTGTACATGTGCACACAGGTATATACAAAGATATTACTATGTATATTACAGTAGTATTGTTCGTAGAAATGAAAGGCTAGGGGAAAATTAATGTCCTCCAGTGAGACACTGATTAAATACATGAAGGCATATCTGTGCAAACAAAACCTAAGCAGCCTTGAAAAGGTCGGACACTTCTGCAGCGACAGGGCTCAGCCCACTATAGCATACACTCTCCATATCGTGAGGTCGGCAGGGGCCCAGGAAGCAGCTCCTCACCCTGAGTGTCCTATGGGTGGGTCTGAGTAGGGCCCCAGCATAACTCTCCTGTGCTCTCTACCACCGCAATCCCAGAGCCCAGGCTGGGAGCAGAGAGCTCCATACATTTGACTCGTCCTCCTCAACTGCTGCATCACCATGGCAACCAGGATCTGCTGCGCACCGATGGAGGGAAAATGAGGACCCGAGCACGCTCGGAATTCGAAAAGCGTCCTTGAGTCCCCACTTCTCTTGCTGGGTTGTGGCTGCCTGTAACCAGGGAGCTAAGAGATTTCCCTCCCTCCGGCTCAAATGGACCTTAAGTGTCTCAGGGTCGCGCAGCCTCGGACCCCAGCGCTTACTGCGCTCACTGACACCTGCACCACCAAGGCAAGCGGAGGGTCTCTGCGGCAACACCCGCAGTGCGAACCTCTGCAGACTCCACCCCTTCCGGCACTTAGTGCGGGCCTCTCGTCACCATGGCAACCCGGGGCGTGCAGCCGGCTCCGATGACCCTTAGTGTGCTCTTCAGTCCCGCTCCTCCAGGCTCTTCTGCGTCCTTCGCCATAGCAACCAGTTGCCGAGCGCTGGAGCAGGCGCGCGTAGTCCGTGGGAGGCTGCTGAGTTATGCAGCTGCCTCCCGGGTCAGGGATGCAGGGGGCGGAAGGCTGATGGTGTGGGAAGGACGCGAGGGCTGAGAAACGGCGCAGCGAGTGCCAGACCGCCCAGGTGGTTTTACTCAGAGGGGTGGTGCTCGCGTGGTGGCCCGGCCACGGTTCTACCCGGAGCCGTCCCGGCAGCAGGGGGCAGTAGCGGCTCGCTGTGTCCAGAGGATCCTGGCCTGGTGTGTACAGATACGGAGGAGTCGGGGCTTCCTCGAGGGATCTGAAATCCTGATGATGTTCCCTGCCAGCCCCGGGCCGCTAGTGCGCACCCTGAGTCTGCTCCCCTGCCCTTCCGCCTCGTAGATGTGATTAAGAGCGCGGACTCCGGGTTCGGGCTGCTTGGGCAGGTTGCGCCCTCAGAGCTTGGTTGGCCTCTTCTGAAAGTGGTGATAATAATAGTAATTATCATAAGGTTGCTTTGAGTATTATACGAGGTACTGTAATGTGATTTAGGACAATTTCTACTTAGTTTGTGGCACATGGCAAGTGTGTGTTAGTTGTTATTAGATGACCATGGGCCAGTTAGTTAACCCTTTTGTGCTTAAGGTTAATCTTGCTTCATTGAAAAATGAAGATAATGAAAGTATCCACCTAGCAAAGTGTGACACTTGTAAGAATTAATATTTTGCAAGTCCATGAAACTGTGCCAGGCACATAAAAAGTGCTATAGGAGAGCTCTGTTATTACCATAACCATAGTGCGTTACTGTTACAGTTTGCTGTGTGAGGTTGGTAAGAATTGTTTCATCCTGCTATCCCAAGGACTCTTAGCCTCCAGGGACTCAGGGCAGTTATTCACATCGGTTAGAGAAATATTTGCTTACACATCTATTCCATCTCAAGCCTAGTTAGAGGAAATAGTGTAGTGGTTTAAGAGATCACTAGGCTCTGTGTCAGATGGGGTTTGGTGTGAATTATGCTACTGCTCTTTGTGTAACCTTGGACAAATCACTGTTTTTCTCATCTATCAGTGAAAGGCGCTGCTGTTATCTATGTATGTTTGGCCTCTCTGGCATGGCAATAAATGACACTTATGTCAGTAACTCAGAATAGGGAAAGTGCCAAATGCATTAAGGAGGCTACATCTAAGAGCTTATGGGATTCTGAAAAGAGGCTAAGTCTTCTGTCCCTTCTTTCTTCCCTTAGTTCCTTCAGTGTTGAGTCACTGGTGCATGTTAAGCAAATGCTGTCTTACTGGGCTACACCCCTAGCCCTTTTTAAAAACTTTACTTTGGGGGACAAGAAGAGGGGAAGGAGACATAAAGATGTGTTATAATCCCAGGATGAATGTAATCAGTATGTACTACAAACATATACTAATAAAATTAAAATTTTATATTGAGACTGAAATATTCTCTAAAATACCTAGGCTGCTCTGAACTTCTTGTGATCCCCCTGCCTCAGCCTCTGAAGTAGCTGGGATTACTGGCAACTGGCACTACACCGAGAGAGAGGGCAGGAGGAAGGGGAAAGGAGAAAGAGAAGAAGAGGAGAAGGGGAAAGGGGAGGGGAGGGAGAGGGAGAAAGAGACAGAGAGGGAGATACACAGTGAGCTCAGGGCCAACCTGAACTACAAAGTGAGACCCTGTCTCCAAAAGATTTTTTTTTAAATCTTTATTGGTACATTGTATATACATATCACAATCACACTCAATATTGGCAACTTGTACCAGTATATCACACGATTTAATTTTCAGTTTTTCCCATTCCCCTACCCATTCTGCAGCCCCCACCCCCTAAATACATAAGCTTTGTTTCCCTTTTTAAATTACCATCATATTTTTTTAAATGTTTCTGAAAGAAAGTGCTGTCCTCAGACAGACTTTCAGTATGGTCTTATACACATTTTATAAACATTTATATGTTCATTCATTCATTCGTTGAGCACATTCTCAGACACTATACACAGATGCAGTAAATGAAATGAAGACCCTGCCATCAAATATCTGATAGGTGGTGACAGAGTAAAACACATGGCTGCAGAAAGGAACAGAGGTTGATAAATAGCAGTAGAATAACCCAAGAAGAGGTAGCACAAAATTGTTCTCTAAGGTTGGAGACCACAGAGGCTGGGAGGCAGTAGAGGACAGAGGTTGAAATCTAGATGACTAGAACCCGCAAGACATGAAAAGAACATCAGATTTTATTTTAAGAGAGACAGGAGAGCAGTGGGAAGACCTGACTGACAGGACCATTCTGGCCATTCTGGGTGGAAAACAGAGTGGAAGGAGTGATAGTGGAGAGCGAGAGGAAGAAAGAGAGGCCTTCAATATCACCTCGATAGGAAGTCTGGCAAGATGAAGTTTTCCCTTAAGGTTTTCTATGTCTCGGTTGGGAGCCATGTAGGTAAATTTATTGGTGCCTGATAAACCTGCTATGGATTCCTAAACTTGAACACCTGGACTGGCCTCATCCACCAGCCAGAGAAGGAGTATCTGGCATTAGCATTTTACTTCGTTTGTTTTTAGAAACCCTTTCTTAACTGTCCGCAGGGTGAGGTCCTGATTGTCATATTAATCCACTGGGTTAAAGGATAAACAGTGTTTCCTGGAGATTTGGGGCATTAGCTTTGATAAAGGAGATGTGAGCCCTGGTGAGACATTGGATACATTTCTGAGTATCTGTTTTTCCTCATTTCTGAAGTGAGGATAGTAATGCCCAAGGATGTTGTAATCATTAAGTGAGATATTGCACTTAAAGGACCTACCAAAGCAAATGCTCAAGAAGAATGTTTTCTGCTCTCTCTGTCACCACAATTGTTATATTGCTAGCTTATATAATCTTTTGTAGTTTCTTTATTCTGCTTATTACCTGGCACATTGTGGGAGTCCAGCAAATTTTTGTTAAATGAATGAATAAATCCACCCAGGAAGCTCTGATGACAGTGAACCTCACGTCAGAGCTAACATTTACTGAGCTCTTATGAAGAAGCTATATTTAAGTTCCATTAACTCCTTTATTACTCAACTTCAATGACCACGTCTGGCATTCTGATTTGATTGCTAAAGTGTGGAGTCACTGATTCACAGAATCTAAGAGTCCAGAAGCTGGAACTGTTGTCTGTTAGCAATTTCTGTATTTCCGTAATGAGACTGACAGCAGAATGGTTCCTGTAACCCCTGCTAAGATGTGGATTTAAGATGCTGTGTTCTTATCTCTACCAGGCTTTCTTGATGCAGTTCCCTCTGCTTTTGTGCATTGCATGGCATTACACACAGCAGGGCTCAATCAGAGCTTGGAAGGGCCCCATTTATCAGGGCAATAATGTCCTTGGATTCTTCCTCTGCCCCCCTGTGGCCACTTTCAGAGAAGTGTAGCAGCTCTAAAGGAAGGATAGGCCAGGGAAGGTCTTTGTGCTGCTTCTGATTCCTCTTGTTATTTTACTTTGAAGTTAGAGAATCCGCTAGGAAAGGAATCACCTGAACAGGTAGAGTTGAGGCATCTTACCTCTGGTCCAACCAGAATGAGCTCTGTGAGGTCTTTTGGGACCCTAAAGAATGTATTTCTCTTTATCCCTCAGTACAGAATTTGAAAGAAAGGGCTGGAGATTTTAGCTCAGTGGTTCTGGTGCCTGCCTAGCAAGCGCAACGTCTTGAGTTTGATCGTGGTAACCACATACAATTTTGTACTCGCACACCAGCAATCAGTACCACATACCACAATGCAGAGCATGGTGGCTCATAGCATAATCCCAGCACTTGGGAGGCAGAGGTAGGAGGATTTCTGAGTTCAAGGCTTGCCTGGGCTACACAGTGAGCTCAGGGCCAACCTGAACTACAAAGTGAGACCTTGTCTCCAAAAAAATAAAAATTTATCTTTATTGGTACATTGTATTTACACATCATGATCACACTCAATATTGGGAATTTGTACCAACATATGACATGATTTAATTCTCAGTTTTTCCCATTCCCCTACCCACTCCACAGCCCCTACCCCCTAAATACATAAGCTTTGTTTCCCCTTTTCTATTACTATCGCATTTTTAAAAAAATTTTTGAAAGAAAGTGCTGTCATCAGACAGACTTTCAGCATGGTCTTATACACATTTTATATACATTTATATGTTCATTCATTCATTCATTGAGCACATTCTCAGACACTATACACAGATGCAGTAAATGAAATGAAGACCCTGCCATCAAATATCTGATAGGTGGTGACAGAGTAAAACACATGCCACAGAAAGGAACAGAGGTTGATAAATAGCAGTAGAATAACCCAAGAAGAGGTAGCACAAAATTGTTCTCTAAGGTTGGAGACCACAGAGGCTGGGAGGCAGTAGAGGACAGAGGTTGAAATCTAGATGACTAGAACCTGCAAGACCATGGAAAGAACATAGATTTTTATTTATTTATTTATTTACTTACTTACTTACTTACTTACTTACTTACTTACTTACTTACTTACTTACTTACTTACTTATTGAGACAGGGTCTCACTTTGTAGTTCAGGCTCACTGTGTAGCCCAGGCAAACCTCAAACTCAACAATCCTACTGCCTCTGCCTTCCGAGTGCTGGGATTACAAGCATAAACCACCACGCCCAGCATTGTGGGGTGTGGTACTAATTGCTGGTGAGCGTGAGTCACCACGCCCAATATCATGTTATTGTGTGTGGTTATTGGGATCGAACTCAGGACCTTGCACTTACTAGGTAGGCGGCAGAACCACTGAGCTAAATCTCCGGCCCTCAGATTTTATTTTGAGAGAGACAGGAAGGCAGTGGGAAGACCTGAATGACAGGACCATTCTGGCCATTCTGGCCTTTCTGGATGGAAAATAGAGTGGAAGGAGTGATAGTGGAAACAGAGGCCAAATAGGAGACTTTTAGCATCCCATGGGAGGTGACAGAGTTTGGATGGGATGCAGGGCAAGGAAAAGTGAGAAGCACTTGAATTGAGGGTGAATTTTGAAGGTGGAGCCATGAAATTCCTTTTATATGGGAGAGAAAGGAATGAAGAATAACTCTGGGCAACTACCTGAAGATGCTACTTACTATAGTAGCAAAGCTGGCAGAGGCAAAACAGACATTGGTCAGTTTGCCAATTGAACACTTTCTCATGATGAAGATGACCACTAGGTGGGATGTTAGATGATGTGAAACCAGAAGGCATTTTTAGGTGAGTGATTTGCCCAAGGTCACACAGCTGGATGGAGAGGCCAGATCAACTTGCCCCCAGGGATAAGACCTCCTGCCACCTAGTAGCAGCAACAAAATATTACTTTGTTGGCTCCATTTCAGGCAGCTGTGCCCAGTGGCACCGGGCTGCTGGTGCTGCGATTTGATGCTTAAGTGGTTCGGTGTTATGAAAAGCTTTCATATCTCACAGGTTAGCAAATGGAGCAACCTCCTCTTTTCTCCCAGTAGCACACCTGAGGGGGAATTAAACAAACAGGAGCATATGCCAGAGGACCTGTCCTAGCCAGAGACAGCGGTGGGGTGGGATGCTTACCTGGAAGGACTCTGATGACTGGGAAGCAGCATCCCAGTAGCACTGCCTGCTACTGTGTGCAGCCTGGCTCTGATGATGTGCAATTTGTATTTTCATAATATTAAAGTATTATCTTGAGACTCTTTATGGGTTTGACTACCTCCCCTCAGACAGGGAGGCAGATGACCTGGGATTAAGGTCAACATTTCCTGTCGTGCAGTTTTGCTAGTGTCTGGCTGATATGTGCTCCCTATACTGAAAACTGAAACAGCTTAGAGGGCTCTCAGAAGCTTTTCTTTATTTCTTATTCTTGGTGGTAGTGCTGGGTGTGCAACCCAGGACCTCATGCTTGCTAGGCATGTGCTGCTGAGCTTCACCCTCCAGCCCCTTCAGAAGTTTTAAAGTGGGTCTTTTCGGTTCCCATGACCAAGATGATTGTTCCCATGTGAACATGAGCGAAGGTGTGGGCCTTGCAGCAGTGGGAGAGAAACTGAGGGGAAAGAGACTAAGGAGGAGCCTGGGAAACCTTCCTGGGAATCTGTGAAGACTACATGCTTGCTGTTTTAGGGCCTCAGGTCTGTCCTTTGGAAACTCGACTATTTTGTTAGGAACATGTATAAGCAAGAGCAACAAAATACCACCAAAGGTGTCTTTGAACCATCAAGGTTTATTTTGTCAATGGCAAGAGATCTGATTTGCGCAGCTACCAGAGTGGGCTCAGAAATTCAGACCTTTGGATTCCTCTCCCCTGGGTGGGGTGGCTTTTGTTCTCTTAGTCACCAATTGTCTGCCTTAGCTGCAGGCGATAAACCTTCATTCTGGACAGGAAAAAAAAAAATGAAAGAGGATTACAGAAAGCCAGAGCCCAGGGGTCCATCTTTTTGTTTTGTTTTGTTTTTCTTTTAAGAATTTTTTGAACAGTTTTAGATTCACAGCAAAATTGCGTTGAAGATACAGATAATGCTGATAATGGGAGATGCCATGCCTGTGTGTGAGGGTCATAGCATCCCCCATTATTACCATGCCCTCCAGAGTAGTATATGTTATAACTGATTAACAAATATTGACACATCATTATCACCCAGAGTCTGTAGTATACTTCAGGCTTACTCTTGAAGTTGTACATTCTATTAATTTCAACAAAGGTTTAATGATATGTATACACCATTATAATATCTTTCAGAATATTTTCACTGCCCTAAATATCTTCTGAGCTGGGCACAGAGGCACATGACTATAGTTTCAGCTGCTTGGGAGGCTGAGACAGGAGGGAAACTTTAAGAGTTTAGGAGCAAGCTGGTCAAAATGGGGAGATCTGTCTCAAAACAACAAAGATAAAAACCTGTGTTCCTTCTATTCATCCCTCTCCTCATTGACCCCAGCAACCACTGACCTTTTTATTATTTCTATAGTTTTGCATTGTTTTAGAGAGTTATGGCTAGGCACATACAGTTCACAGCCTTTTCAGATTTACTTCTTTTTGAGTAAAATATATTCAAGATTCTTCTGTGTCTTTTCACAGCTTGAGAGCTCATTTCTTTTTGGCACAGAATAAAATTCCATTGTACTGCAGTTTATTTATTCATTCGCCTACTGAGGGACATCTTGGTTGCATCCAAGTTTTAGCAATTATGAATAAAGCTGCTATAAACACCCACTTGCAGATTTTTATATGTGCATAAGTTTTCAACTCTTTGGGGTAAATACCAAGAAGGAAAATTAGAAGAGCACATTTAGTTTTATGAGAAGTCACCAAATTGTCTTCCCCGGGGCTGCACTATTTCCTATTCTCACCATCAGTGAGTGTCCTTGTTACCCACATCTTCACCAGCATTTGGTGTTGTCAGTATTCAAATTTTTGTCATTCTACTACCAGAACTTTCTCAGACCTCAACATCACCCCAACTGACTTCCCACTGGCCAGGGCTACGTTACATGACCATTCCTAGATGAAAAACGTGCTGATCATGAGTATTGTCTTGGTTTTATAATCTCTCTGGTAGAGGCACATGAAGGAGAAAAGGTTAAAGCCAGTTAACACTATCCAGTGGAAGAAATGATCCACATATATAGGGTTAAATATTCCAGTAGTTACTATTCTAAAAGATTTTTAAAAGAAAGAAAAAGAAACCAAGGAAATAAATGTTTTAAAAGTTTTATTCAGCCCTATATAGCCAAAGTCATTTTATCATGTAGTCAATTAAAAATTATTAATGAGATATTTTATGCTCTTTTTGGTATGAAGTCTTCAAAACCTGATGTATATTTTAGACATACAGCATATCTCCCTTTAGAAGAACCATGATTCAAGTACTCAGGAACCACAGGTGACAGTAGAGGAGTAGACAGTATACCAGATGAGCAAAATTACACTCTTGCTACAACTGGTTTATTGCTGCTATTGTTTTCTGTAACTTGCCTTTTTTCTCTTTTCCTATTGAATTTGGAAAATGCTACCTTGTCTCTGCCTACTGAAAAGAAATAAGAAAAAGAAATTCTGGTTTGTGTTAGGTAGGGCTAAAGTAATGAAGAGGAGAGACAGGAACATTTTGGGCCCAGACGAGGTAAGAGCAGTGGAATGTGACCTTTGAGAACCCCAGAGGACAGCAAGATGGATGGAAGGGAGAAAAGGACAGCAAGAGATAGTCTGTTGCCATAGTAACAAAGTAAAATTCTTCAAATCAAAGTGAAATTCTGTTGTTTTCTGCCTTCAGAAGCAAAAGTTTTGTAGAATATGAGGAAAGCAAAAGTATGGAAAAAATTAACGTATCTCCATAATGTTATAGAGAGTCCATACAGATTGTATATATTAGCAATTTTATATTCTTTTTTCTTAATTGAATTCTTTACTGGTACATTTTACATACAGGTCACAATCACACTCAACACTGGGAAATTTGAACCAGTATATGACACAAGTTAATTCTCATTTTTACCCATATCCCTACCCACTCCACAACCCTTCACCCCTTATATACATATGCTTGCTTTTTTTTTCCAAGTCATATTTATTCTTTCCCCTCATTACTTTCCCCTACCACATTCCCTTTTAATATTTCCTATTTTACAAAATCTATCATATATTCTAGAACTCATTTCAATTTTATATTCTTATGAATGCATATGCTTTACACATACATACATTTTTATACAAATCAAAATAAATATATAACATTTTATACTATTTCTTCACTTTAAAATATAAATTTTAATTGAACTCTTTTTTGGTACATTTTATACACACATCATGATTACACTCCACATTGGGAATTTGTACAGTATATGACACGAATTAATTCTCATTTTTACCTATTTCCCTACCCACCAACCTACAACCTACCTCCATCCCCTATATATATATATTTTTTAACATCATATTTTTTCTTCCCCCTCATCACTTATCCCTATCCTTTTCCGTTTGAATATTTTCTATTTCACAATATCTGTCATACATTTTGGAACTCATTTAATCTTCAGATTATCATAATAGGGAAAAGATATGGTGTTTATACATCTGTGACTTATTTATTTCACTTATGTCTTCTAGGTACATCCATTTGAGGATAAATGACTCAAACTTATAATCCTTTATGGCAGAGTTATACTCCATTTTATTTTTTTTTAAATCTTCTTTATCCAGTCTCCAGTTGATGGGCATTTGGGTTGTTTCCAAGATTTAGCTGTCACAAACCGAGCTGCTAAGAACACGTGTGCACATAAGTTGCTACGATATGATTCTTTTAATTCTTTCATGTATATGCCTAGCAGGGGTATGGCAGGGCAAATGGAACCTCTACTCCTAGGGGGTTTTGTTTGTTTTTGTGTGTGTTTTTTTTCTTTTTGGAGACAGGGTCTCGCTTTGTAGCTCAGGCTGGCCCTGAGCTCACTATGGTGCCCAGGCAAGCCGCCGCGAACTCAGCAATCCTCCTGTCTCTGCCTCCCGAGTGCTGGGATTACAGGCGTGTCTCCACGCCCAGCATTATATGTGGTTACCGGGGACGGAACTCAGGTCCTTGCGCTTGTGCGGCAGGCGCCGGAATCCTTGAGCTAACCCTCCGGCCCTGTTTTTGTTTTTTTTGAGACAGGGTCTCGCTTTGTAGTTTGGGCTAGCTCTGAGCTCACTAGGTAGCTTAGGCAAGCTTCGAACTCGGCAATCCTCCTGTCTCTGCCTCCCGAGTTCTGGGATTACAGGCGTGAGCCACCACACCCGGCTCTACTCCTAGTTTTTTGAGGAATCTTCACACTGATCTCGATAGTGGTTGTACCAGTCTATACTCTCACCAACAGTCGAGAAGTGTTCCTTCCTCCTCGCAGCCTTATCAGCATTTATTGCGGGTTAATTTCAAAATAGCAGCCACTCTTTGTGGAGTGAGATGAAATCTCAGTGTTGTTTTCATCTGCATCTCTCTCATATGACCACTGATGGTAAACATTTCTTCATATGCTTCTTGGCTGCTTTTACTTTTTTCTCTGAAAAGTGTCTGTTCATTTCAGATGCCCATTTCTGAATCGGGTCTTTAAATTTGGGGGACTGATTTTTTAAAGCTCTTTATATATTCTAAATAGTAGCCCTTTGCCTGAGAAACAGCTAGTAAATACTTTTTTCCCATATTGTTGGTTGTCTTTTCACTCTGCCAGTGGTTTCTTCTGCTGTGGAAAAACTTTAATAGGATGAGATCTCATTTGTTAATTCCTTCTACTAGTTCTCAAGTCGTAGAGGTTTTGTTCATAAAGTCTTACCCTAAGCCAGTGTCTCCAAGAGTTATTCCTAACCTGTTTTCCAGCAGGTTTAGTGTTTCTGTTTTAATCTTTAGGTCTCTAACCCACTTTGATTTTGGTTTAGTTCACGATGAAACAGATAGGTCTAGCTTTAGTCCTTGGCAGGTTAAGACCCAGTTTTTCCATTTGTTAAAGAGGCTGTCTAAAATATAAGCTTTAAAAAAATAAATAAAATATAAACTTTTTCCCTTGTCTTTATTCTACTAAAATTAGATTTTTAATTATTGTGATTGTATAACATTTAATTAGATGGGTATAGGGTATTCTAATTAATTAGTCAGACATTTAGGTTGTAATTAAGATTTGCCTGTGATAGACATTGTTGCTGTAAACATCAATATACAAATTTTAGTACACATTTCTGACTTGCTTGTAGAGGAGGTATAAGTTTTTTTGGACAATTCACACATATTTTCATCTTTTCTAGACTTTGTACTAATTGGCACTATAGGAACTTGTTAATAGAACTCTCTACTAAAAGAAGGTAAAGCAGAAATCTGTCCTGCGAATTGTTGACCTATTGACTAATGCTGCAGTCTCAACTCTCTTCCTCTTTAGCACAGCATCAGTTATGATAGCTTATGTGGGGAGAGAGTTACTTGCTCTTGCCCTCTTTCTGGACATACATAACCCAAAATGTATGGTAGAAGAAATACTTAGAAATACTACATTGGGTCAGGACTGAAGAAAGTGATCTGTAAGGTGTCTTTGAAGTTAAGGACCTAGAATGATCAGTTATATTTTTGATCAGCTGTCAGACAAAGTCTCTGAATTGATTCTAAAATGTAATTTGTCTGCATATTACTTGTCTGTGCTGTTAGAAGGCAAGGGAATGGTGATTTCCTCAGGAATCACTTTCTAGGGAATGAATGAAATCTGAGGCAGGTGGGTTTCTCCCAAAAGATGAAAAGTATGTTCTCAAATCTACATTATGTGGTTTACCTGTTCTATATTCTTACTGATCTGCCTATTACTTCTATTAATTGATCACACAAAGTGTTAAAAGTTCCAACTCTTAATTGTGGGTTTTTCTTTTTTTTTTTTAGCACTAACAGTTTTTTCTTTTGGTATTTTGATGCCTTGTTGTTTGTTGCATACACATTTAGGACTTTTATGTCTTCCTGGTTGCTTCTCTTCTCATGAAATGTTTCTTTTTGTCTCTAGTAATTTTCTTTTTTCTGAAGTCTATCTTATTAGATATTGATATAGCTACTCGTGTGTGTGTGTGTGTGAGACAGAGAGAGAGAGAGAGAGAGAGAGAGAGAGAGAGAGAGAGAGAGAGAGACAGGGTCTCACTTTGTAGTTCAGACTGGCCCTGAGCTCACTATATAGCCCAGGCAAGCCTGGAACTCAGTAATCCTCCTGCCTCTGGCTCCTGAGTGCTGGGATTACAGGTGTGAGCCACCATGCCCAGCATTGTACTGACTGCTGATTGGTGTGAGTCACCATCCCTGGTACTGTTGTATGGGTTACCAGGGATCAAACCAGGGACCTTGTGCTTGCTAGACAGGTGAAATCCCTGGCAAAAATGCTACTCTTTTTTAAAATTAATATCTTTATTGTATATCTTTCTATATCTTTTTGTTTCTATTATGTTTCTTTATATTTTTCCAATGACCATATTTATTATTTAGAATTTGTGCCTGTACATGATATATCTCAGTTATTTTCCCCATTTCCCTATCATCTCTTCCACCCCACACAGCCCTCCCTATTTATAAAAACTTTGTTTTCATTTCTCTTTCTTTTCACATATTTTTTCTCCTCTTCTTTCCTTTCCCCCACCCTCTCTCCCTACTTGCCTTACTCTTTTGGACTTTGCTTCCTATTTTGCATTATCTATTATACATTTTGGTTCTCATTTGCTTTTGCAATTTCTCACTCTAGAGAAACTATTCTGAATTTATACATACATGTGCTATGTATTTCACTGAAGAGTATGGCCTCAACATATATCCATTTAACCGTTTAAGTGTCTCTAGTTTATCGTTATTTATGGCTGAACAGTTCTTCATTTTATTTAAAAAACAAAACAAAATATCTTCTTTATCCAATCACCAGTCAGTGGACATTTGGACTTTCTCTAAGATTTAGCTATTACAAACTGTGCCTCTATAAACATAGGCAAACATATACTGCTGTGGTACATTGCTTTTAATTTTTTTAGGAAAATAGCCAAGAGGAGAATAGCTGGGTCAAATGGGACCTCTAATCCAAGAGGAATCTTTACACTGATTTCCACAGTGTTTATACTAGTCTACATTCACACCAATGGTAGAAAAGGTTTCCTTTCTCCTCACAGCCCTGCCAGCATTTGTTGTTGGTTGTTTTCTTGGTAGCATATCTTTCTTTCTGGAGTAAGATGGAATCTCAGTGTTGTTTTCATCTGCATTTCTCAAATGACTGGTGATGTTGAACATTTGTTCATATGTTTACTATTTTTTCATCAGAGAAATATCTGTTCATTTCAAATGCCCATTTTGGAATTGCCTTTAAATTGGGAGAGGGACTTTTTTTTCTTTTGAGACAGGGTCTTGTTTTGTAGTTAGGCTGGCCCTGAGCTCACTATGTAGCCCAGGCAAGCCTCGAACTCAGCAATCCTCCTGTCTCTGCCTCCTGAGTGCTGGGATTACAGGCGTAAACCACCACACCCGGCACTGTGGTATGTGGTATTGATTGCTGGTGGGCATGAGTCACCACACCCAGCATTGTATGTGGTTATGGGAGTTCAAATTCAGGACCTTGCACTTGCGAGGCAGGCGCCGGAACCACTGTGCTAAATCTTTGGCCCCAGGGGACTCATTTTTTTTAAAGTTCTTTATATTTGCTGGATAGTAGTCTTTTGTCTGAGGAACAACTAGTAAAAAATTTCTTCCCACATGGTAAACTGTCTTTTAGCTCTTCCAGTGGTTTCTCTTGCTGTGCAGAAGCTTTTTAATAAGATGAGATCCCAATTATTGATTCTTTATGTTCATTCCCATTCTAATGATGTTTTCTTCATAAAGTATTTTCCCATGCCAAAGTCTTCAGCCTTTTATTGTCATCCTACCTCTGTTGTTGAATTTGAGATGAGTTTCCTATAAGCGGCATGTATTTGAATCAGTTTTTTAATCCCTTTTGCCAATTTCTATATATTAATTGATATATTTAGATTATTTTCACTTAAGGTAATCATTGATATGTTAGAGCTTAGAGCTGCTATTTTATTATGTGTCCCCTATTTCTTCTGGTTTTCATTTCTGTTTCTCATTTTTGCTTTTCTGTGGATTTCTGAACATATTTTAGGATTCCATCTTGCTTTGTTTATAGTGGTTTTAAGCACTTCAAGTAAAATGTAGAAATTTTATTTTCATTTATGACTCTTTCCTTTCCCTTCTTTTAAATATAATTTAATGAATACCAAATACTGTTTTTTCAATCATCAAATACTGCAAATGTAAAGCTTGTGATGAGAATAGTCTATCATATGTACTCACATTTCTATTGTTTCCATTTTCCTTCATGATGCTCCATGTTTTCTTCTTTTATAATTTCCTTTCTATTTTAAGGGAATATAGTAGACTCTTGACTTTTAAACTCAATTCATTCACAAGGGCTGGTTGTAACTCAAATTGGTTGTAAGTCAAGACTATTTTCCTCCATAAAAAATATAGTGGGGATGGCCAGAGATTTAGCTCAGTGGTTCCTGAGCCTGCCTCACAAGCACAAGGTCCTGAGTTCGATCCCCGGTAACCACATACAACAATGCTGCTGTGAGTGGTGACTCATGCCCACCAGCAATCAGTCACATACCACAGTGCCGGGTGTGGTGGCTCATGCCTGTAATCCCAGCACTCGGGAGGCAGAGACAGGAGGATTGCTGAGTTCAAGGCTTGCCTGGGCTACATAGTAAGCTCAGGGCCAGCCTGAACTACAAAGCGAGACCCTGTCTCAAAAAAAAAAATACAGTGGACTCTTGACCTACAAACTCAATTTCATCATAAGGGCTGGTTGTAACTCAAGATGGTTGTAAGTCAAGACTATTTTTCCCATAAGAAATAAAGGAAATACTCATAATTCATTCTGAACTTCCCAAAGCACCCCTTATCTATCCTTTTCATAGTAAAAAGAAAGGTTGAATAATGTGCATAATTTACTACAGGCATCAATAATTTTCCCAATGTATTACGGTCATAACCCAAGTTGTTTGTATGATGGGCTGGCCATAACTCAAGAGTACACTGTATCTTCTAGTAGCTGCTGCTTCTTCTTCTTCTTCTTCTTCTTCTTCTTCTTCTTCTTCTTCTTCTTCTTCTTCTTCTTCTTCTTCTTCTTTTCTTCTTCTTCTTCTTCTTCTTCTTCTTCTTCTTCTTCTCCTTCTCCTTCTCCTTCTCCTTCTCT
>PVIC010034206.1:0-11612 GCA_004025085.1 Thryonomys swinderianus
AGTGCTGGGATTACAGGCGTGAGCCACCACGCCCAGCATTATATGTGGTAACCGGGGATCGAACTCAGGTCCTTACGCTTGCGAGGCAGGCGCCGGAACCACTGAGCTAACCCTCCGGCCCTGTTTGTTTGTTTTGAGACAGGGTCTCGCTTTGTAGTTCAGGCTGGCCTGAGTGCACCATGTAGCCCAGGCAAGCCTCAAACTCAGCAATCCTCCTGTCTCTGCCTCCTGAGTGCTGGGATTACAGGCATGAGCCACTATGCCCAGCATTGTAGTACATGGTACTGATTGCTGGTGGGTGTGAGTCACCATGCCTGGCATTGTTGTATGTGGTTACTGGGATTGAACTCAGGACCTTATGCTTGCTAGGCAGGTGCTGGAATCACTGAGCTAAATGTCTGGCCCAAGTTAAATATTTTTTAAATATGTGTATCTAATAGTACAAAATGGAATAAGCATCACAGTATATAGAGAACTGAATTTGACAATATATTAATGAATAAATTAATAGTGCTTAAAAAAGAACAGGGCCTTAGAGATTGCCATTAAACTAAGCAGTGCTATATCTTAAACCTGGTTAACTTTGTAGTCAGTATGCCTGGAAGCCCACCTGATACTTAGAAAGGCCTTTTCCACCCACTGTATTTCTGAAAACAACATGGAAAAAGGGCCAAATTCCAGTATATTTCTTCCTGCTGAATGGATGGCACGACATCAGAGCCGCAAGCCTGAGTCATCATAGAAACCATCCTTTCATAAGTTCATCAAAGGTCAACTTTGAAACAAGAGAAGCAAGCAGACATGGCAGGAGCCCATCCAGAAAACATCCGGGTCATTACGACCATTTTTCTAGCATTCTCACGCTGATTTCTCAGGGATTATTTGCTTCGCACAATGAAGGTGGAGAAAAGCCAAGATGATCGAGCCAAGCTCTGCTATTTATAACTCCTTGTGGCAGCAACAGCTCCTCTTTTTAAGCCTCCCCCACTCTGATTTCATTTGCTCAGAGAGGAAGGTCAGTTCGGTTTCTTTTCTTTTCCTTTTTTTTTTTTTTTATGAGATGGCATTGAGCTTTATACAGGGTGGCCTGGGATGGGTGATCCAAAGCTGTTTTCCAGCTGCCTTTTAAATTGCACTGTGATTACATCTGATGTGACCGGACTTGTATTCTGACTACCGTGCAGGGAGTTCACAGTGGGGACAGGAGTAACAGCAGGCAGAGGAGTTGGGCTGCTGTGGGGTGTAGTCTTGGAACCAAGGACTTCTGAAGAAAGGCTGGATGTTGGATGTCTTCTGAAAGGAAAGTCTACAGAACTGATCATGAATTGGGTTCAGGGTAGGGGCTGAGAGGCAGAAGGAAAAAAGAGGGATCAAGACTGTTTTCTAGACTTTTGACCTAAATTGCTAAAAAAAAAAAAAAAACCCTCCAGAAAGTTAGAGATAGGGCAAGAGCAGGTCTGGAAAAAAAAAAATGATCAAGAATTTGCCTTTGGGGGCCAGAGATTTAGCTCAGTGGTTCCAGTGCCTGCCTCACAAGCACAAGGTCCTGAGTTCGATCCTGGCAACCACATACAATGCTGGGCATGGTCACTCACGCCCACCAGCAATCAATACCACATACCACAGTGCCAGGCGTGGTGACTCACACCTGTAATCCCAGCACTCGGGAGGCAGAGGCAGGAGGACTGCTGAGTTCGAGGCTTGCCTGGGCTACATAGTGAGCGCAGGGCCAGCCTGAACTGCAAAGCGAGACCCTGTCTCAAAAAAAAAAAAAAAAGAATTTGCCTTTGAGGGAGTGAGAGAAGTTGATCAGTGGTTACTGGTTTCTAGTCAGGCAGGACCAAGTTCTGGTTTACTCTTGCACAGTAGGGTGACTGTAGATGTCAATAATATGCACTTCAAGAAAACTAGGAGAAAGGATTTTGAAGGTTTTCATCATAAAGATACATGTTTAGGAGATAAATACACTTAACCCAATTTAAACATTATGCCATATATACTTGTCTCAAAACATCACCTTACCAGTACCCCATTAACATGGACACTTTTATATTTTACATATCAGTCAAAAATTAATTTAATTCAGGGGCCAGGATGTAGCTCAGTGGCACTGCACCTCCCTTGCAAGTTCAAGGTCCTGAGTTCAATCCCTGATAAAACAAAAAGTTAATTTAATTTAAAATGTTTAAAAATAAAAAGAATTCTTGTTTGACCATGAATGAGGTCAAACTCCACAGACTATAGGATACCTATTAATAATGGAAAAGTTCAAGTCAGTCCCTAAAATATTCATCCACTAAGGAAAAGGTCCTCCAAATAACAATGCAAACAATGTATTTATGCAGGTAAATTTTGCTTCTTTTATCTTGTCCTAGAGAAAGGTGTGTCCTGTCAGTATTATAGCTCTGTGAGCATAACCAAATTCCACTTCCTCTGAAGGCCGTTAAGGCTTAAACCGAAACTCAAATGAACTATGACATTTGCAGGCCAAACAATGATATATCAAAGGGAAATTTCAGGTTAAGTTACCAGCAGGAGACGGTTCTGAAAAGGAATTTTGTTCTTGGGCAGAAATCTTCTATGAGTCTTCTCATTAATCAATTAACTAATTAATGTGGTTGTCTCACAACTGCAAGAGAAAGACACACTCTACATCTTTCCGAAGGAGATAACCTATGTCCAGTTAGGTTTCCTTCCTGTTTACGTTCATTCATGTGACAAACATCTACTGAGCGCCTGCAGTGCACCAGGCACGCGCTAAAATGTGGGAACATACTTATGAGCAAGGCTTCTTTCGTGTCACTCTGGAGTTTGCAGTCTAGCTGGGGAGTCAGATAAGTAAACACAGAGGACTTCCAGTTTCAGCAATGTGGCAGGTTGGATAATGTGAGAAGTCCTTTTGATAAACACAGAAAATAGAGACATGTCCAGGATCCAAAGTGAAGAGTGAGCAGAAAATGAGAGTGGTAAACACGAACAGAAGATGCAGCCACACCGGGGAAACGGTAATTTCAATAATCTAACATATTCTAGGGTCACTTAAGGCAAGGGGCCCCCACACAGCATGCACTTAAGAGATGAGGGCAAGTGTTGCATGACTAAATCAGCTAATCAGCGGCAGGGGGAGGAGGAGGGCAGAACTAGAAACACTACGATTTGTTAAATAAGTGAAGACACTAGCTTCAAACCATACTGTTTTCTTGCTATCATGAATATTTTTCATTTATCGAGGTATAAGTTACATACAGTAATATATGTAAAGTCAGATAAATATATATAAGTTGTTCTCCTCTTTCCTTTTTTTCTCTCCCTAGACTCCCATGTAGTGTGGGGTTGAGGACGGTTAAATTTGTCATTTTGCCCACAAATTTCAAAATACGGAGGAGGATCGTGACAGCCAGGGAAAGAACGGAGGCTGTAGCTGGACATGGGTTGTCTCCTGTTAGAAGGAGTTGAGTGTATCTTTTGTGTGCCTTGGAAATAATTATATTATGCTAGGCAAAGGCATTTTAAAAATTGTATATGGTATTTTAAAAAGTGGGAGGATGTTGCTTGGCAACCCTCGGTTGGAATGCAGAGGACATCTGTTGTTTTTGTCTGTCTTTTGGAGAACACCCTTCCCCCACTGCACGCTGGCTTGGTGGGGCTGTCAATCACAGCTCGATGCCCTTCCCAGGGGATGACATCCATTCACAATGAGGCTGAATGGCCAAAAACCAACACCTCCCCCCAAAAAAGCTGGGTATTATGGTGTATACTTGTAATCCCAGAACTCAGGAGGCTGAGGCAGGAGTATCACTACAAATTGGAGACCAGCCTGGACTATATAATGAGACCGTCTCAACATCACCCCACCTACCTCCCTAAAAAAACCCTAGACTGACTGGAAATACTTTTACTGGAAAAAAGAAAACTGTAACAGGAGACAGGAGAACAGAAAACTCTTGAAGTTGATTCATTTGGTACAAACCCTGAAGGGATTTTTAAATTCTTTTTTTTTTTTTTTTTTTTTTGAGACAGGGTCTCGCTTTGTAGTTCAGGCTGGCCCTGAGCTCACTATGTAGCACAGGCAAGCCTCAAACGCAGCAGTCCTCCTGCCTCTGCCTCCCGAGGGCTGGGATTACAGGCGTGAGCCACCACACCTGGCACTGTGGTATGTGGTATTGACTGCTGGTGGGTGTGAGTCACCACGCCCAGCATTGTTGTATGTGGTTACCCTGGATTGAACTCAGGACCTTGCACTTGCGAGGCAGGCACCTGAAACACTGAGCTAAATCTCTGGCCCTAAATTCATTTTTTAAACTATATATCCAGATCTGCCGTGATTCTTATATCTTGACAGTTGTTCAAACTGACAATTTTTCAAATTGTCTCGATGCTCTGAATTTTTGTGTTTTCCTTCAATAAATTCTTTTATGCTCCTCCTTAAGATAGAGTAGGCTTTTGTGGCTTGCAGCCAAATAATTTTAATTAGTTGTTGTTCCCTTGGCATTAGCTCAATTACGAGGGCATCATGGCAAAGTGAAGCCAAAACTGAAATGATATTGAGTGATCCAGTTTTCCACATCCACACAGGGCCGTTTTCTCCGCCGGTGTACCCCACGGGGCCTGAATTGGAAGAGCTTTCAGGAATGATGTCAGTACAGGTTTCTGACACCCCCTACTCAGAACTAGTACCTGATGTATGGCCTTGCAGGTTTTGCACAAAATATAACAATAAAAACCTCCAGAAAATGGCTTCCGTAGAGATTATGGCTTATTTATTTACTAATTGCAGAACTGGGGAGCAGACCCAGAGGGCCCATGCATATTAGGCATATATTACAGCACTGACCTACACCCCCACCCACAGATGTGAGCGGTGCCCTTGGTGTTGTGGAGTGCAGCACCCTGTTACTCCCTCTCCTTCTGGCCTCTCTAGTCAGTCCCGTGTGTGTGTTGTGTATGTGTGTGTGTGAGTGTACATTTGCGATTGAACCCAGGGCCTTGCACATGCGAGGCAAGCACACCGACACTGAGCCACAGCCCAGTCCCTTCCGTCAGTTCTTATTACTAAATTTGTTTTTTCTGTGCCTCCTTCTCCGGAAGTTTTTTTCAAGCGCACAGTTAAGCTTCTGTGTAGGCAGTGAGGGCCATATCTGCCCATCAGACTCATCCGTGTGTCTCTGAATTAAATGAGATTGAAGCTTTTCTCTTAGGAAGTGGGTTCCCTCCATATGTTGAAGTTCTCACCCCCTGTGGCTGTGCTCAGAGGAGAGGACTGTGAAGGAAGTCATTGGGATACATGGGACCATAAGGTTAGGCCTTAATCAGACAGGATCTGTGTGCTCGTAAGATATGCCAGAGACCCTCCCCCACTCCACACAGAGATCACTGAGAGGACACCCTGTGAGAATATGGAAAGAAGGTGGCCAGGTGCCACCCAGGAAGTAAGCCCTTACCAGGAACTGACTTGGCTGGCACCTCTATCTCAGACTTTCCAGAGCTGCAGGAAAATACCATTTCCCAGCACAATTTGTAATAGCTTAATCTTGAAAACAGCTCAAATAACCGTCAACTGGAGATTGAAGAGACAAGATATGGTTTTGTTTTGTTTTGTTTTGAGACAGGGTCTCGCTTTGTAGTTCAGGCTGGCCCTGAGCTCACTGTGTAGCCCAGGCAAGCCTTGAACTCAGCAATCCTCCTACCCCTGCCTCCCAAGTGCTGAGATTACAGGCATGAGCCACCACGCCCGGCAAGATACAGTTTTTTGTTTTTTGTTTTTTGTTTTTTGTTTTTGAGGCAGGGTCTCGCTTTGTAGTTCAGGCTGGCTCTGAGCTCACTATGGAGCCCAGGCAAGCCTCGAACTCAGCAATCCTCCTGTCTCTGCCTCCCGAGTGCTGGGATGACAGGCGTGAGCCACCATGCCAGGCACTGTGGTATGTGGTATTGATGGCTGGTGGGCATGAGTCTCCATGCCCAGCATTGTATGCGGTTACCAGGGATCGAACTCAGGACCTTGTGCTTGCGAGGCAGGCGCTGGAACCACTGAGCTAACCCTTCGGCCCAAGATACAGTTTTTTAATAAAATGGATTATTACTCAGCCAAGAAGAATGGTAAGTTAGAGACATTTAGAGCTAAATGGATGCACCTTGAGGCCATGCTCATAAGTGAAATAAATAGGACACCGATGTGTAAATACCACATTGTTTCTCTAGTGACCTCATTTACCTGAAGAGGTAAATGAGGTCCCGAGTGTAAGTATGATAGGTTGCAGCTGGGGATTTAGCTCAGTGGTTCCAGTGCCTGCCATGCAAGGTCTACAGTTTGATCCCTGGTATCAAAACAAACAAACAAACAAACAAACAAACTCAGAATGTATGATAGGTATTGTGAAACAGGAAGAAAATGCTCAAAGGAAAAGGGGAACTGAGTGGGAGAGGAAAAAGCAAAGAAGAGAAAGAAAAAATTCAATGGAAAAAATGGAAACAAAGCTTACGTAATAAGGGATAGGTGTTGAAGGGAGGGCAGGGAAATGGGGAAAAATGAGAATCGAGATATGTCATGTATAGGACCAGCAATTGGGCTCAGTGGTGCCACTGTCTACCATGCGATTACAAGGTCATAAGTTCAATCCCCAGTTCCACTAAAAAAGAAAAAGGAAAAAAAGATATGTATACAGGTACAGATTCTCAATGAGGAATGTGATTGTAATGTCTATCTAAAATGTACTGATTAACTCAACTTATTAAAAAAAAAGGGAAAATACCTTTTCACCCAGTCATGATACTTTGTTATTGCAGTCTGTTATCGTTATATCTAGATGTTCCACAAGAGCCTTATGTACAGAGGTTTAGGAAGGTGATTGGATTAGGAAGGAGCTTGGTTTCCACTGGGAGGTGGAGTCTGGCAGGTGTGTGTGTGTGTGTGTGTGTGTGTGTGTGTGTGTGAGAGAGAGAGAGAGAGAGAGAGAGAGAGAGAGAGAGAGAGAGACAGTAGGGCCTGTCTCCCTTCCTGGTTCCTCCCCTAGCTCTCTGCTTCCCGCCTATGCCATGACCCAGTGACCTAAGCAGCTTTTCCTCTACTGCATCCTTCCACCACAGCTTCCCACCTCAAAGCCAGTGAGTGGACTCCGGCTGAAACCTCCACAAAATGTGAGCCAAAATAAACCTCTCTCGTATCGCGTCCCGGAGAGGTAAGTGACTGAGACGCAGCCCAGGCAGACTTAGACAAAGTGAAGCAGATACACAGACAGTGGGGAAGAGCGCTTCAGCCCTCAGGTGCGCGTGACCCCCCAGGCTGTGCTCAGCTTGCTGCACCAAGAAGTGGAAACCAGCCGTTGGGGTGTGTGTTTGTTGTGGGAGGACTGATGAATGAGACAAGTGGGAGGAGATAAAATCAACTTCTTCTGTATTTTATTGTTCTCTTCAACACGTAAATATCTGGTTATGATAGCAGGGTAGTTGTCACACTACCCTGACACACATGCACACACAAACACACACAAGCATTGAGACATTAATCATATTAGTCCTTAGAGAAACGCAAGTCAAAGCCACAATGAGATAGGGACCACTTTGCATTCCCTTTTTATTTACATAACGGCTAAATTAAAAGACAGAAAATGACAAATGTTAGGTAGAAAATGACATTCCTGGTGGGAAGGTAAACTGATGCAGCTGCTATAGGAAAGTTTGGCCTTTTCTCAAACGACTTAACACAGTTATTGTTATTCTTAGTTCTATACCCAAGGGGAAAAAATTTTTTTTTAATTGTAAACCAGGTTTAATCCCAGGAATTGAGGAGGCTGTGGCAGGAGGACTTCTACAACTTAGTGAGATTCTGCCTCAAAATAAAAAATAAAAAGAGCTGGGGATATAGCTCACTGTGAGGCTCTAGTACTGTTAGAAAAGAAAACAAAATTAAGGACAGGGATTTAGCTGAGTGGTTCTGGAGTCTGCCTCACAAGCACAAGGTCCCAAATTTGATCCTGGTACTACACACCACAATGCCGAGCATGGTGGCTCACGCCTGTCATCCCAGCACTTGGGAGGCAGAGGAAGGAGGATTGCTGTGAGTTTGAGGCCGGCCTGGGCTACATAGTGAGCTCAGAACCGGCCTGAACTACAAAGCGAGATGTCTCAAAAAAAAAAAAAAATTAAAACATGTACAAAAATGTTTGTAACAGTACTGTTCATAATAGCCAAAAGGCAGAAAAAATTGCCCATCAACTGATGAGTGGACAAACAAAATATAACTAGTCACAAATTAGATATTATTCAGCCAAGCGCACGTGGTGGTGAAATGCAACTGCTGTGAGGTCCCCAGACAGACCACCGGATGCGGACTAGGAGCAAATCAGCTTTTCATCAGCCATTGGCTCCAAAGGTTTCAGATCACCTCAAGAGCCTCAAAGAGAATTTACTTTCATTTTCATATCTTTATGTTTCTGTGGGGAGGGGAAAACGGCAACCATAGTTGCTGGGAAAACAGCCCTAATCTGAGCATAATTACATACGCAGAGGGGCAATAAAGAGGAAGCAGGAAGTTTGGCAGGGCTTTCCAAGATCCTCTTGCTCTAGTGAGTTTGCATTGCAGCGGTGGCCATAATTACAAAATATCTTTCTCAGCAAGCCTTGTGAGAGTTAACCTATAGTTGCCCAAGTCTAATGAGAGGAAAGTTTCCATTTTCAGTGGCTCACACCTTTAATCCCAGCAGTCTGGAATGGAGGAGGATCCTAAATTTAAACCCAGCCTGGTCAATTTAGTGACCTAGTGAGAGTTTGTCGCAAAATAAAAAATAATAATAGACTGAGGGTGTAGCTCAGTCTGAGGCCCTGGATTCAAACCTTAGTGCTGCAAAATCAATCAATTGACCAATGAGCCACAAAAGGAATGAAGTATGCTGCAACAGGGATGAATCTTGAAGACATTTTGCTTAATAAAAGAAACTAGCCAGGCATAGTGGTACACACTTTTAATCCCAGCACTCAAGAGACCAAGGCTGGAGGATAGCTGTGAGTTTGTGGCCAGCCTGATATAAGACAGTGAGTTCAAGGCCGGTATGCACTAAAAAGTGAGACCTTGTTTCAAAAAACAACAATAAAAAAGAGAGAGAAAGGGGCTGGGAATTTAGCTCAAGTGGTATCACGCCTACCTTGAAAGCACAAGTACCAGAGTTCAGTCCCCAGTACCTCAAAAAAAATTTGAAGACAGAGAGAGGAAGGAAGGAAGGAAGCAAGCAAGCAAGGAAGCAAGCAAGCTAGGCACAACAGGCCACATAGCATATGATTCTACTTATATGAGATATAGAGTAGTGAAGTTCATAAAAAGTAGATTAGTGGGCCAGAGATTTAGCTCAGTGGTTCTGGCGCCTGCCTCGCAAGTGCAAGGTCCTGAGTTCAATCCCCGGTAACTGCATGAAAAAAAAAAAAAAAAAAAAGAAAGAACTGAAAAGTAGATTAGTGCTTGCCAGGTACTGGGTTGGAGGATAGGGGACAATGGGTAAGGAGTATGGGATATTTGGGGGGGATGATAAAAGTTTTCTGGAAGTTGAAAATATATTCCAAGCCACTGAATCATACACTTAGAAGTTTGAATTTTATTGCATGTGAATTAAATGTCAGTGAAGAAAATAAAAATGGTAGCATGCTGATTTCTGTACTAATGGATCTTGGATCATGAGACTTTTGGTAACACCACCTAATTTTGCATTTCCTGTGTTAAGCAAAAAAGAATTACTGGGGACTAGGGGTGTAGTAGTTCAGTGGTATGTGTAAAGTCCTAAGTTTCATCACCAGGGTTACTAAAAAAAAATAAATTACCAAGAGAACAAGGAGAAACTGCTTATTATAAGTTATGAAATCTGAATTTTTTGTTTTTCAAAACCCTAATTTACAAAAGAAACCTATATTGGACACAATGCTGATTGGGAATGCAATAAAAGTTCTACAAAATGCAAATAATACGCATGTGCATAATGTAGAAAGTCAGTATCTCCCACACCCCTACTGCAGCAGTCACAGAAATGCTAGCGATTTAACAGATCAATCTTAATGACTCACATGCCTAATAAAATAAATGTTGATTTTGACGCCTGAGATCCAAAACACAATTGTTGCTGTTAACAGTTCTTTATGTTAAATGTCCTCTGTTCCAATAATTGCGTGGCTTCTATCTTCCTGTTAAACTTATCTTTGCTCTCGGATGAAGCCATTTATCATCCTGTGTCATTTGTTCTGAGACGTATGGTTGGCAGCTGCCACCTGTCCAGTGGTCATGTCTCACTGTGTCGGTTGTGCCCTGTCTTGCTCCTCTCTCAGGGTCTCCGTCCCGGGAGCTGCACCTGGGAGCCTCACCTGCACCTGGACCTCAAGTAAATGGTGGAATCCTGAATTCCAAGTGGACATCATGTGGGATGAGACTGTGAAGAGCACGAGTGTGTTTTGCATGTTCCGTGGGTACAAATTGTGTGTTTTGCATGTTTGGTGGGTGTGAATTGTGCTGGCTGGAGGGTGGAAGACAGTTTTTACATGCACTCAGGAGGCAGAGGCAGGAGGATCGCTGAGTTCGAGGCTTGCCTGGGCTCCATAGTGAGCTCAGGGCCAGCCTGAACTACAAAGTGAGACCCAGTCTCAAAAAAAAAAAAAAATTATAAAATCTCCATGAAAATTCATGATGAGAATACTTGCCATTTATTACTGGGTAATACTTTTTAAATATACTCTACCAAATCTTTTTTTTATCATCAAACGTTGATGATATATTTGTATGCTTGCTATTAAACTATGAGCTGTTTGAGAGAGAGAAGAAAAAAATGTATACATTTCCTAGGCTTGCCTTCTGCTTCTTCTTTTTGATCTTTTTTAGTACCGGAAGTTGAGTCATGGCCTCCTGTTTGCTAGGCAGGCACTGCCTGCTAGGCTACAACCTCAGTCCCTGCAATGCTGAGACTTTTATAAGGGTTAATAGTCATTCTGAGCATGGTGGTACACACCTATAATCCCAGCACTCAGAAGGCTAAAGCAAAGAGGATTGCCAAGAGTTCAAAAACAGCCTGGGCGGGCCGGAGGGTTAGCTCAGTGGTTCCGGCGCCTGCCTCACAAACGCAAGGTCCTGAGTTCGATCCCCGGAAACCACATACAGTGCTGGGCGTGGAGACTCATGCCCACCAGCAATCCATACCATATACCACAGTGCCAGGCGTGGTGGCTCACGCCTGTAATCCCAGCACTCGGGAGGCAGAGACAGGAGGATTGCTGAGTTCAAGGCTTGCCTGGGCTACATGGTGAGCTCAGTGCCAGCCTGAACTACAAAGTGAGACCCTGTCTCAAAAAAAAAAATTAAAAAAATTTAAAAAATTTAAAAAAAAAAAACAGCCTGGGCTACATAGTCATTTCAAGGCAAACCTGAACTGTGTAGCAAGACCTGGCCTAAAAATATAAATATCTAATGAAATAACTAAATAAATAGGATTACTGTAATCTCAGTTACTGGGAGAACAGGCAAGAGGACTGAAAGTTTGAGTCCAGCCTGGGAAACCCAGCAAGACCCTGTCTCAAAATTAAAAAATACAAAGAATTGGGGCTGTGTCTCTGTGGTAGATTACTTGCTTAGCATATATGAGGCCCTG